>BLKR01004765.1:0-98490 GCA_011170035.1 Teleogryllus occipitalis | reverse complement strand
TTATTATTATTATTATTATTATTATTATTATTATTATTATTATTATTATTATTATTATTATTATTATTATTATTATTATTATTATTATTACATTATTCTTTTTAAAATATGGTAAATCAATGTTTACACTAGTCATATTTATTTATTTATTTATTTCATAAGGTTAAAATACTTATGATATCGTTTCGGAAAAGAGATGTTTCCATTTCCGGTAAACACCAAAGAACAAATATTGATAATAAAATTACTTGTTTATGTACTAGTCATGGTGGTTATCTCAGTTACCAGAGAACGAATTTTCAATAATGTTTGAACTAGTGATTACGAGCGCGTCAAATGTTAAGGTCATTAGTGCCGTAAATATAGTGCATTATTTTTATGGAGGGAGGAGGCGTTGATTTTCCTCCACTGGATGGCGTGATCCGGGGCCCATCAACCCGTCGACAAGCTGGGTTTTCCTGAAACCAGGTATCTCCCATCAACAGGTCACCCTTCCCCCCAGCCAGGAGAAGCTCTAAGATCCCGACCAGTCTCCCGGAATATTTGGTAGTGTAGTCCATGTTAGTGTAAGTGTGTGTGTAAGGGGAGAGGATAGGACAAGGAAGAAGAAGGAAAGATCGCGCGTGGTCCGTGGCCCGTTTGGTAAGGTACTGCTCCGGCATTCGCCTGGTGTTGATCGGAGAAACTACGGAAAACTATCGATGAGAGCAGTGGGCCGGTAGAATTAGTTTCCAGGCAGCACCTGAATTCGATGTAGACGTATAGCTAGTGTAGAAAACCTGGCCACCGTCGGGATTTGAACCCAAAAACCTCCCGATCAGAGGTACTGCAAGTGACGTTAACTGATGTCCTGAGCCACATAAGCCGGTGCGACAAAAAAGAAAATTCTTAATTTACCAGGTTTTTTGTCGTTGGCTTTCTTCGCCTGATATTACCTTCCCCCCACGTGCCGGCCCCAACCTCTTGATCCTCGGCCTGTTAACAGTCCCGCTCCCCACCCCGCTCCCCACCCCGCTCCCCACCCCGCTCCCCACCCCGCTCCCCACCCCGCTCCCCACCCCGCTCCCCCACCCCCGCTTCCCACCCCGCTCCCACCCCGCTCCCCACCCCGCCCCCATCCTGCTCCCCATCCCGCTCCCCACCCTGCCCGCGCCCAGCTACCCACCCCGCTTCCACCGCTCCCACCCCTCTCCCCCACCCCACTCCCCCACCTTGCTCCGCGCTCCAGCTCCCCACCCCCGCTTCCCTCCACCCCGCTCCCCACCCCTCCCCACCTGCTCCCACCCCGCTCCCCACCCTGCCTTCCCCACACCGCTCCCCACCCCCGCTCTCCACCCCCGCTCTCCACCCCGCTCCCTCACCCCGCTCCCCATCCCGCTTCCCCTCCCCTGCCCGCGCCCAGCTCCCCACCCCGCGCCCCATCCCACTCCCCACCCTGCTCCCCACCCCGCTCCCCCACCCCGCTCCCACCCCGCTCCCCACCCCGCTCCCCATCCCGCTCCCCACCCTGCTCCGCGCCCAGCTCCCCACCCCGCTCTCCACCCCGCTCCCACCCCTCTCCCCACCCCTCTCCCCACCCCTCTCCCCACCCCGCCTCCCACTCCTGCACCCCACCCCCTGACCCCCACCCTTCGCTTCCCCATCCTGCTCCCTTACCCTGCTCCCACCCCCGCTCCTACCCTGCCTCCCCACCCCGCTCCCCACCCCGCTCCCCACCCCGCTCCCACCCTGCCCCCACCCCGCTCCCACCCCAAGCTCCCCACCCCCCTCCCCCACCCCCGCTCCCCACCCCGCTCCCCATCCCGCCCCCTCCCCGCTCCACGCCCAGCTCCCCACCCTGCTCCCCATACCGCTACCCACCCTGGAGCCCCCACCACCCCGCTCCTCCCACCCCGCTCCCCACCCCAGCTTCCCACCCCTGCTCCCCACCCCGCTCCCCACCCTGCTCCCCACCCCGCTTCCACCCCGCTCCCCACCCTTGCCCCCACCCCGCTCCTCATCTCTGCTCCCCACCTGCTCCAAGTGCCCAGCTCCCACCCCGCTCTCCACCCTGCTCCCCACCCCCTCTCCCCACTCCGCTCCCTTACCCCGCTCCCACCCCGCTCCCCACTCCCGCTCCCCACCCCGCTCCCCACCCCGCTCCCAACCCCCTGCTCCCCACCCCGCTCCCACCCTGCTCCCTCACTCCCGCTCCCTCATCCTGCTCCCCATCCTGCTCCCCTCCCCGCTCCGCGCCCAGCTCCCCCCACCCCGTCTCCTCCACCCTGCTTCCCCACCTGCCTGGGCGCCCAGCTCCCCACCCCCGCTCCCCACCCTCTGCTCCCCACCCTGCTCCCACCCCGCTCCCCACCCCCGCTCCCCTATCCTGCCTTCCTCCTGCTCAAGTGCCCAGCTCCCCACTCCCGCCTCCACCCCTGCCCCCACCCCTCTCCCCCACTCCGCTCCCACCCCGCTCCCCACCCCGCTCCCACCTGCCTCCCCACCCTCGCTCCCCACCCTCTGCTCCCCACCCCGCCCCCATCCTGCTTCCCTCCCGGCCTGCGCCCAGCTCCCCACCCTGCCTCCCTCCGTCCTGCTCCCCACTCCCCCTCTCCCCACCGCCTTTCCCCACCCCTGCCTCCCCACCCTGCTTCCACCCTGCTCCTTTCACCCTCCCGCTTCCCACCGCGCTCCCCACCCTGCTCCCCACTCCTTCGCTTCCCACCCCGCTCCCCACCCCGCTCCCCACCCCGCTCCCCATCCCGCTCCCTCCCGCCTGCGCCCAGCTCCCCACCCCGCTCTCCGCCCTGCTCCCCACCCTCTCCCCACCCGCTCCCCACCCCCTGCTCCCTCACTCCCCGCTTCCACCCTGCTCCCACCCCGCTCCCCACCCTGCTCCCACCCTGCTCCCATCCTGCCTCCTCCCGCCTGGGCGCCCAGCTCCCCACCCCCGCCTCCGCCCCGGGGCTCCCCACCCCTCTCCCCACCCGCCTCACCCCCGCCCTCACCCCGGCTCTCCACCCTCAGCTCCCCACCCTGCTCCCACCCCGCTCCCCCATCCTGCCTCGCTCCATGTCCAGCCCCCACCCCGCCTTCCACCCCGCTCCCCACCCCCGCTCCCCACCCTGCTCCCACCCTGCTCCCCACCCTGCCTCTACCCCGCTCCCCACCCCGCTCCCACCCTGCCTCCCACCCCCGCTCCTTACACCCCCAAGGCTCCCACCCTGCTCCCACCCTGCTCCCCACTCCTGCTTCCCCACTCCCGCTCTCACCCTGCTCCCCACCCCTGCTCCTCCCGCCTGCGCCCAGCTCCCCACCCCGCTCCCCATCCTACCCCCACCCGCCCGCGCCTCCAGCTCCCCACCCTGTTTTCCACCCCGCCAGCTCCCCACCCTCTCCCCACCTGAAGGCTCCCCACCCTGCTCCCCACCCTGCTCCCACCCTTCCCCGCTCCCCACCCCGCTCCCCACCCCGCTCCCCACCCCGCTCCCCACCCCGCTCCCCACCCCGCTCCCCATCCCGCTCCCCTCCCCGCTCCGCGCCCAGCTCCCCGCTTCGATCCCTGACACAGTTCCTACCCCGTTCCCAGCCCAGCTTCACGCCCCCTCCAGATCCCCGCCCAGCCCCTCACTCCCTTCCCCGCATTGCTCCCTGTTCCTCGCTGCATTTCGCGACCTTCCTCGTGCCGCTCCCCGCCTCCCCTCCAGTTCCCACCTCGCCATCCCACCGGTCCTCGTCCCATTCCCTGCTCCTCTCCCAGCTCCCCGCCCCACCCCATTTCACCCCGCTCCCCACGCCCAATCCCCCTTCCTCCTTCTCGCCTCTCTCTTTTCTCCGGCTCCGCTCCTCGCTCCACTACCTCCCTCCACCCCGGTCCCCGTCCAATCCCTGCTCCCCGTCCCTCTACCCGCCGGCCAACGACCCACCCCTCTCCGTCGCCCTCGGCCGCTTCCTCTTCCCCCGTCCTCCTCCTCCGCAAGCGAGTTACGGCCCCCGAGGCGCAGGGTCGCCTGTAACGCAGACGGATGGGCTCTGCCGGGAGTCGAACCGAGAGTGACGACCCGCGCCAACCGCCGCCTGAGAGATACGGTCTGCGGGCGAGGGCGACTCCATTCCGGGGCAGCGCTGCCCGGAGGACAGAGCCCGCGGCCCGGAGCGCCAGATAGCCCCCTGTGCTCTACGAGGTCGTCCGCTCCGGTTGTGGGCGCCTGAGGTTAACTGCTGCGGAGCACACACACGCACACACCCGTGCCGGGAAATACACTGCAATTTCAACAAGGCTTCTAATCGTTTTAAATGACGGTCGGGTTTTGGTTACAAAATAATTAAGTTCCTGTTTCGGTTAACTATTTAGTAATGTTTCAGTTAATAATTTAGTTAGGTTTTATTTTCAGTTGAAATATTTAGGTATAGCTACCGGTAAACCAAATATGCATGAACATTGTTTGAAATGACGGCCGGATTTTGGTTACAAAATAATTAAGTTTCTGTTTCGGTTAAATATTCAGTTATCTGTTTCAGTTAATAATTAGTTAAGTTTTATTTTCAGTTAAAAATAATTAAGTATAGCTACCGGTTAACCAAATATTTATGTTTTGGTTAATAAACTACTTAGTTTTGGTTTCGTTAACGAATATTTAAGTTTCATCAAAAGTAATACAAGTTTCTTTAGTTAGGTTAATAAAATAGGTTTTGGTTGAAGTACTATTTATGTTACAATATCGGTGAAATAATTATTTAGCGGTAAGTTCATTAAATTACGTGCTACCGTTTTGCAATGGATTTGGACCTTCAGCGAGATGTGATCCTTTATAAGTGATGTAATAAGCATTATTCTAGGAATTCATCTGTTGAGCCTCTGTTCGTTGTTGATAAATCGCATGAGGCATTGTTCGTAAATCGTGACACATTAAATCGAATTTTTGATGTTGTTCAGTGGATGTAAATTAGGAAATCAACCACAATGGCCTTTTGTATACTATTGTCATACGTTACACTTCTTATTGTATAAAAAAAACTTAAAACAAATAATTATAAAAACTAAATGCAACTTTCAAATTTATGAAAGAATCAATTAATCAATGTTTTTGAAGCCTCTGCCACATGTAACATTTTGAGGAAATTCCAAATTAGATTTCATTATTCTTGGATGACTTTTGAGCAATAAAAAAAGCATTTTCTGTTCCGAGGATGTCCAAAACAACTCATCTCTTATGGAGGATATACGAGATAGATCTGTAATTCATGTTATATTATCCAGACATACCGTGTACCTTTTTCAGTTCAGGAGAATGTTTCAATCTACCTATTAAAAACCCGCGTTGCATAGTTCCTGCGGTTCTGCAGAGCTCCATTAATCATGTAGTACGTATCGCCAGTAGTTTCCAAAAGAATATTGGTTGCTCGCAGATAAATGCGAACATTATTAACATTTTTGTTTTGTTAAACATAGTTCAGACAAAGAGGAACTTCATTCCGGTGTATAAAACCTCAATACGCTTCATTACTTTGCAATACAATTTCAAATAACTGTAGTAATTTCACTAAAATTAAGAAACATTAAACTTATTAGATTTGAATACTCATAAAACAGTTTCGTTATAATTAAATGTTTTGTATTATTTCGTTTTATAACGGATTTTGATACAATATTGTAGTTCTGTGATTATGTGTTTGTAATTTTTAATTCAAATTAGTAATCAGCGAGGAACAATATGACGTATTTATTGGCTCGTGGAACATGGCAAACGTTGCTCTAGTGGAAGCGAAGAGAAGTAGAAACATTGAATAAATCATCGGAAGTCGCGATCGCATTGATAGTCATATGGAAATGTGTAGCATTACTAATAACTGTCTTAGTGTGAGGTTTACGGTTGGTATGAACACGAACACGTATGAACACGATAAGATGTTTAAGTTTTGCTTTGCAACTCCTCTACCATTTTCGGGCATTGAAAGTTACATGGAAAAGTATCGATTGAAATAAACTGTTCAAATTTTTGTCAACTTCGTTTCATCGCATCGCAACGGTTCATGAAACTGCTAGAAAGTACGTAAGTAGTAAATCACAGGGTTTTACGAATGCATTGATAGTTCTACTGAAACTATCAAATTACGTAGTAATTGCCTAGAGTTCTTCCACAATATCCTAGAGATAACCGGCTAAGCTAAAAATTGTACCAATTAATTTGTCGTGACAAGGGAAATTGAATGAGGTCATCTAAAACGTGTTTTCGTGTGAATCGTCATCCAAAACGTGTTTTCGTTGCTTTAAGTAAAGAAATTTTTTTAACCGGTTTAAGAGTGCCCGCCATAGGTTGACTCACAATGCGAATGATCTGAAGGTTCATTTACTGAAATACATATTTTATTCAGTTTGTACATCCTCCATTTGGAGAGTAAGTAAGTAGTAAAATTAAATTCGAGTAAGTAACTAATGGATATTTGTTATAAATAAAAAATCTAAACACGAAGAATTGATTCAAGAATTTTCAAAATTCATACATCTTGCAATTTTTGTACCTATATTTCAGAGAGTCAGTAGTAAACCGGTTACATTTAGAGCAACCGAGAATGCTAGAAGTTCAATTTTGGCACTGCTCCTAAAAGTTAAACGATTCTTGAATGTTCACATAAACTGTGAATGGAACAATGAAAACAAAATACTTTCGTCTTAACGCATCAGCTGCTACTCGTGAGAAACGCTGTCTAAAAAGTAGCTTATGGCACACAGATAGAGATGATTTTACTCATATTTTCCTCAACCTACAGGTCGCAAGCTTTATTCTTACAAAAATAAAATGTCACTTTTACCTCTCCTCTCATAAATAACTATTACTTAAAAATACATCTCACCAGAAGCGTTTTTTAAATTTTAATCAATTTCGTGTGATTCACGTTAGCCATTAGTTAAATAAATAAATAGAGCTAGAAGAGTGAAAGACACCCTGATAAATATCCTGTCCACTACAGCACAGAAGATGCAAGGGCATTTTAGGGGTCTCTGAGAGAAAAAACAAAGCACATTATTTTAAGCATTGCAAGGAGTGCAGCATCAATTTATTTCTTGAACATGTCGCAGCAACCAAAGAAGTTACGAATTACAAGAGAGTGGACTTGACTCATTTGGCAGTTTGTAGAGTAGGGTGAAAATGCCTCTACTCTGCAAGTAACTACATAAAATACCCCTAATATAAAATGCAAAAAATTCATAGAATACACCAGCGGTGCGACCAACTTTCTCTTTGATTCGTCTTTAAATTTTATTTTCACTATGTAATTTCAATCCTGTATTAATTATAGTATGTCACGTATATTTGCAGTCGCTAATAACCTCGTCGTTGATGCGACTATAAATAAAATGAGTTTTTAAAAAATTAAAAAAACTTTCTCGCATTATTTTGCAACTTTCAAAAATTGAGAGAAATCAACAAAATCTGACCAATACCAATTTGTAATACCATTTTTCTGAATCAAATAAAAAGGAGTATAACAATAATAGGGAGACATTTTGAAAACGCCATTGAGGCTTCATGTGAAGTACCCCCTAAAATTCAAATAGCCGTTTCTAATTGAACGGGCTAAAACATCGATCGGGAAATATCAAGTTTGGAGAAAATCCTTTTTACGGTTTAGCCGCTAGTATTGTTCACAGGCAGACAACCAAAGAAATAGACACAGGATTTGCCATAATACAATATTTTAGAATCAACGACCCACACAATACGTGGCTTCTTAATACACTATGTGTTCAAGGAAGTAATTTATTGTACATAAGGCCAATAATCATCTACTTTTTCAACGTCAGGGTCCTACAATAATAAATTGCCGAAAATGGTCATTATCACTTCAACATCACATAACAATTACTTTACGAGAAACTAAGTGAGAAAGTAAAAATAACAATATATAGTAGAACAAAGGTCAGCGCTTTTCTGAAAATAATATAAAGGACATGTTGAGTATTAAAACTTATCACGTTTCTTCCGTTGAGTCCACTAATAAGGACAAAGCCAGCTCGTTGCCGCCGGCCGCTTCCTTGGCACCCACTTGGGGAGCCTTGTGGCACTCCACGAGCATCTCCGCGGCGGAACGAGGTCGCCAACGACCCCCAGCGAGGTGGAGGGGCGATCGTCCGGAGGTAGCGTCGGGCGCATTAGGGGCCATAAGGCAGCTCGACCGCCCCCGCTTCGCCATCGCCGGCGTTCCAGCACGCCCCCTTCGCCCCTGCCCAGCTGCACCCGCCCCGCTTCGCCACCTCCACTCCGACTCCCCGCGGCCCCAATTCTTGCAATGCATCGACCCGCCTTGCTCTGCTCCGAGACGCTCGTCCCGCTCCACTTAGCTACTTCACCCCCCGCACGATCCGCTCCGCCTCGTTCCTCCACGCTCCGCCCCGCTCCGCCCCGCTCCGCCCCGCTCCGCCCCGCTCCGCCCGCTCCGTCCCGCTCCGCCCGCGTCCCGCTCCGCCCGCTCCGCCCGCTCCGCCCCGCCCCCTCCGCCCCCTCCGCTCCGCCCCGCTCCGCCCCGCTCCGCCCCGCTCCGCCCCCTCCGCCCCGCTCCGCCCCGCTCCGCCTTGCTCTTCCCCACTCAGCCCCGCTCCGCTCCGTCCCACTCAACCCCGCTTTGTCCCTTCTTCCCTTATCCCGCCTCGCCTCGTCCCGCCTCGCCTCGTCCCGCCTCGCCTCGTCCCGCCTCGCCTCGTCCCGCCTCGCCTCGTCCCGCCTCACCTCGTCCCGCCTCGCCTCGTCCCGCCTCGCCTCGTCCCGCCTCGCCTCGTCCCGCCTCGCCTCATCCCGCCTCGCCTCGTGCTACCTCGCTCCGTCCAGCCTTGCCTCGTCCCGTCTCGCCCCGCACCCTCCATCCTACTCATCCTCGCCCCGTCTTTCTCCGCCCCTCCCACCCCACAAACTCTTGGACCCTCGCCCTGCTCCTCTCTTCCCCACCATAGTGGGTTCTTCCTGCTCTACCTGTCCACTCGTCTTCGACTCTTCCATACTATTACGCCGCCAAATTAAACCTGCACCACCCCTGTTTTGTGTCCACCCTTACTCTCGACTGCCGCCTCCTTAGGTCCACCCTGGCCTCGATGCCTCTGTCTCTACTTTTGCTCTTCCCGGTCTCGTCCTCAACCCGCAGTCCCGTTCTGCTCCGTACTTTTCATCCCCGTCCCCATTCCACCTCGCTCAGCCCCACCCTCGTTTAACCCTTTGATGGATGATTTTTTATTTTTACTTTAAATAATTATTTTTCATTACAATTATTTATTTTAATTAAAGGAAAATAATAAAATATTCAGAACTAAATATTGCTTGAGGAAAACACAAACCTAATTGTGTTACTCCCCCAACAAAATGTGTTATATTTAAAGATTTACAAAAAGTTTCAAATCGTATATGTGGTAAAATAAGTAACAAGCTAGGGAATACAATAAGTATCATTCGTAATTTTGTTTGATTACTTTCCTAACAACGTTTCGTTTCCGATATACGGAATCAGTGTGTGTTACTAGGAAGTTCCGATTCACGACGCCACTAGGTTACTATCACTTTATCTCGTTATCTTATCGCGTTTTTACCGCCTAATAATACATGGGTAACGTAAACGCTACATCACGTGTAATACAAAATAGTTCATAATTAAATCGTTATAATGCGTTTATGACCTGAAAAACGTTATGTTACAGCTGAGTAACACTATGCAATAAAGGGTCTTCGCTACAGCCCTGTCTTTTCCCTGCTCCACCCCAACTTCCCACCCACCTTCTTGTTCCCGCTCCGTTCCATCCCCGTCTCCATTCGGCCGACCACCCGGCCCTCATTCCTCTTCTGCACTTTGACCCCCCCTTCCCCCCGCTCAGGCTCCGCCGCCGCTCCTGCGACCATTTCAACGTCCGCCGGCCGCGCCTGATAAGACGAGCTGTTGGGGCAGCGAAGGGCAGAGAAGAGAGGCTCAGAGCTGACCCCTGGGGCACGCCCGAGACGTGAATCCCGGACCCTTGCGCCCGTGGCTGCTCCTGGCCGCGCGTGCCTGCTTGTGCTTCCGCAGACGAGGTCGGAACCAGAGACCCAGTGCTTTGAGGTGGAGTGCCAGACGACAAGTAGAAATGCGACAAGATGCCTGCCAGATGACAAGATGCCTGCGGTAACATTTTCACTCATTACTTTTCAACAAACAATTAAAAATGTAGTCAATCGTCGTATAAGAGTTTAAAATATGATTATGTTTACGAATGACAAAGTTTGACGCTTTACGAAATTATTCTTTCTTTGTTTCTCAGACAATTTTGTTCGACTATTCCAATATTCTTTCTCCTTTCCTCCTTTTCTCCTTTTCGTCTTTATTTCTTCGGGTTGGCAGAAATATTTTATCACGTTGCTCCTTAGCGTCGGGTACTGTTCTTTATCCATGCATTCACACATTCACCTGTGGGGTAATTTCCTCCGTCAAATTTCTGTTGATGGATTGTTGTTTTAGCATTTTTCTCAGAAAGTACGTTTCACACTTTCTCTCTTTTTATTCTAATCCACTTTACCTCTTTTTATGATACGTTGTACTGCTCAACTAGTATTCTTCTCTCTCTCTCTCTCTCTCTCTCTCTCTCTCTCTCTCTCTCTCTCTCTCTCTCTCTCTGTCTCTTCCTTCTCTGTCTCCCTTTCTCTGACTCTCTTTCTCTGTCTCCCTTTCTCTGTCTCTCTTTCTCTGCCTCTCCCTCTCTTTCTCTGCCTCTCCCTCTCTTTCTCTGCCTCTCCCTCTCTTTCTCTGGCTCTGTCTGTCTCTTTCTGTCTGTCTCTCTGTCTGTCTCCCTTTTTTCTCCCTTTTCTGTCTCCCTTTCTCTCTCTCTCTTTCTCTGTACATCCCTTTCTCTGTCTCTCTTTCTGTCTCTCTCTGTCTCTCTTTTCTGTCTCTCTTTCTCTGTCTCTTTCTTTCTCTGTCTCTTATTCTGCCTCTATTCCCATTCTCTGCCACCTTTCTCTGTCTCTCTCTCTCTTTCTCTGTCTGTGTCTCTCTCTTTCTCTGTCCTCTCTTTCTCTGTCTCTGTATCTGTGTTCTCTGTCTCTCTCTCCCTCTGTCTCTGTCTCTGTCTCTCTATCTGTATCCCTTTGTCTCTTATGCATGTAGCGATTTCACGCAAATATCAATCATCAGACCCTTTCCTTTTGATTCACTGACAGAATTTCAAATCCTTTCATATTTCTAACTCTTCAACTCTCTGTCTCACTCTATTTTTCTTCAGTCTCATTCTTACCCTTTTCCTTTCCTACCTACCAATTCTCAACACGCAAACATCTTTTGTTCTGTACTGCCGTATCTATTTATGTTCGCCCTCCTGTCCGGATTCACCCACACACGCGCGCTGGCGTTCCGGTGCGCGCGGTTGGTCACGCATCTCGTCCTTTGACAAGCCGGCGCGCGCCTTTTCTCCCCTCCTCTTTTCCTGCCACTCACACTCACACACACACACACACACACACACACACACATACACATACATTCTCTTTCTTTGCATTCAGGTATGGGCGCTTTAATCTATTTCTGTCTGTTTCGGAGGATGTGGGTTTCTTGCGCAAAATCGACTATCTTTAAATCTACGCTTTCCTCTGCCTCAATTATTCTCTTCCTCTCTTTCTCTGCCCTTCGAGTGGCTCATGGACTGCTTGTTACCTTTTCTGTGAGGCGATCCCGGGTTTAATTCCCGGTCGCGGCAAAAATAGAGCTGAACATTCCATTACAATTGTCTCAGTTCCTATAGCTGTGTGACGAATGAAAAACTTCAGGCAGGCCAAGAATAATGGATTCAGTGAAGGGAATTATCGCCATATTTCCCCTTACCCCCAGGGATGGATAATAAATAAAAACAAAACCCTGGCCTGAAACACCGATAGCTGGCAAAAGTCTGATTAATCTGATCCTAAATGGCCAAACACACACACACACACATACATTCTTTTTTTCTTTCCTATCGTACAAACATTCACTTTCTCCAAACACTTTTACTGTCTTTTACATACTACATACATTCTCTTTCTGTCGCATATTCCAGTATATACATTCATTCTCACTTACACTTCGCACACTTTTCTCACTTTCTCTCATGCATACGTTTCCTGTCCTTTCATACGCTTGCTCTCTTCTCATATTCGAATTTTCTAACAATCTTACTGCTTGTCTTATTTGCTCACTCTCTTCTCTCTCTCTCTCTCTCTCTCTCTCTCTCTATCTATCTATCTATCTACCTATCTATCTCTCACAAACACACATACTTTCTCATATTCTCCAAAATTCCTTCCCTTTGTAACATTTAATTTTCCCTCCCTGTCTCACTTATCACCTGTCTCCCACTCCCGCTTTGACGAAATTTCTCCCACGCAGACACCTGCGACCTCTTGTCTCCCTTTAACTGCCGATGTCCGTGCGTCGGTCTACATACACGCTGCGCAGCCTCTCTCGCCGTGCGTCCTCTGCGGCCTCTAATCTCTATCTCCCCGGGACCGTGCGCCGGTCTACATCCATCCACTCCACACACACGACCCCGCTCACCCCATTAGCCAGCCCTGGGAGCACGGCCCACAGCCCGCCCTGCCGACTGCCGCCCCGCCTCGCCGCCCTGGCTCGACGCCCCGCCCTGCCCCTGCTCCCGCCCTCCCGCACCCGCCCCGCACCGCCCCCACCCTGCACTCGCCTGTCCACTCGCCCCGCCTCCGCCTTCATCTGTTCCCTGCCTCGCCTGTCTCTTACTCGTCCCGCCCTTTCGCTGTCCTGTCCAGCCCCGCACTCCACTTCCACCCTGCCTCGTCCTGTCCCGCCCAGTCGCACCTCCACTCCTGCTGTGTGCCTGGCTTCACCCCCGTCCTCCTTCTCTCCGCCCCTGTCACTGCATCTCCTTGTCCTTGCTCAGACCATCCCTGACCCGCCTCGCCCCGCCTCGCCCGCCTCGCCCTGCCTCGCCCTGCCTCGCTCCTGCCTCGCCCTGCCTCGCCCCTGCCTGCCCTGCCTGCCCTCGCCCCCTGCCTGCCTGCCCCGCCTCGCCCTGCCTCGCCCTGCCTCGCCTCGCCCGCCTCGCCCCTGCCTCGCCCTGCCTCGCCCTGCCTCGCCCCGCCCGCCTGCCTCCCCTGCCTCCTCGCCCCGCCTCGCCCCGCCTCGCCCCGCCTCGCCCCGCCTCGCCCCGCCTCGCCCCGCCTCGCCCCGCCTCGCCCCGCCTCGCCCCGCCTCGCCCCGCCTCGCCCCGCCTCGCCACGCCTCGCCACGCCTCGCCCCGCCTCGCCCCGCCTCGCCTCGCCACGCCTCGCCACGCCTCGCCACGCCTCGCCACGCCTCGCCACGCCTTGCCCCGCCTCGCCCCGCCCCGCCTCGCCCCGCCCCGCCTCGCCCCGCCTCGCCCCGCCTCGCCCCGCCTCGCCTCGCTCCGCCACGCCTCGCCACGCCTCCCCCTATCCCGCCCCTCTCCATCCCGTCTCGGCCCGTCTCGCTCCTCCCACCCCGTCTCGCCGCGCCCCGCTTCGCTCCGCCTCGCCCCTCTTCTCCCCGCCACGCCCCGTCCCGTCCCATTGCGCCCCACCCCGCCCCTCACCACTTCGTATCACCTCACAACACGCGCCCGCCCACCAACCCACCCACCCACCCGCGCGCGCGCGCCGGTGCTCCGATCTCACCCGTCGGTCGGCCGCCTCCGTGGCCCCCGCGGCGGAACGCCAGCCACCAGCGCGGCGCGGGCGGAGATGGACGGGCGATGATTGGCTCCGCCGCCGGGCGATGGGCGACGGGCGGGCGGGCGAGCGGGCGCGCGGGGCGATCGTTCCGCGTGATTTCCAGCCAATTAATTTTAAACCTCCCTCCCTCTCCCTCTCCCGCTCGTCGCTCGAAGCAGCCTGCTGAAGCGCACTCACGCGGGCGGGAGACGCAGCGCTCGGGCCGTCGCGTCCGTACGCCAAAGGGCGTTTTCTTACGGGGGCTCGCCTTTACGAACAGTCACGTCACTTTCGCTCGCGCAGAAAATGTCCAAGAAATGAATGGTGAATAAATAAGAAAAAGAAAAAAAAATAATAATAATAAAGAAAAAAAGAAAAAAATTAAGAAAATAAAAAAATAAGAAATAATTACGAAAAGTGTACAGTGCAGCAGAAAATATTTGACTTGGGACTTAAACGCGTGCATTGTACATAAATAAATAATAAATGATCATTTGAGTTTGGCGTACTTTTTTGCAAGTTTTCAAGTGGCTTTTTGTTGATTTTTTAATTTTCTTTTGTAATGTATTTTAAACTTGCTCGAAGAAGGTCATCGAAGCACACTCACGCGGGCTGGAGACGCAACGCTCAGGTCGACGCGTTCGTATGCCAAAGCGCGATTTCTCACGGGCGTTGGCGGTGGAGGCCGCGTTTACGTATAGACATGCCGAGCACATTCGCGCAAACATTGTCGAAAAAATGAACGATAAAAGAATAAGAAAAATGAGAAGAAATAATAACTCATCATTTGACTTTGGCATATTTTTAAACGAAATTTGAGACGAGATGCGAGGTATAGTACAGGAATGTTCAGCTTTTATACAATTATACAGTGGAACATTGTATATCATTGTTAAAATAAGAATTATTTGTCTTTTTGATGGTCCGTACAGTTTTTAATTGTACAGAAAGAGTCGTGCATGCGAAAAGATTTTACTGGCACGCCAATTGTGTATCGTACGTAAAGAAGTAATAACTGATCATTTGGGTTTGATGCATTCTTTACGAAAATTGAAGTGGAACTTTTTAGTTGTTTTCTTCTTTTCTTCTTTTTTTACTTTTTTGTTTTGTTTTTCATCGTGTATTGGCAACTTTTGACGAGTCAGCCTCATTATTCTTTCTTTCTTTTTTTTTCTTTACGTCACCGTCATGGCACGTCGTTTTCGTAAGTGCACACTGGCGCAACACAACGCAGCAATATCTTGAAAACATACGCGCATTAACAACAAAATGACGGAAGAACAAGAAAATATGAATAGAAATTTATTATCCTATGTTTTCGCGATTTTAGGAGGTGGCATTGTGATTTTTGGTTGTTTTTTCTTCGTCCTACTTGTTACGGTTTTTCCACAACGCAACACATTAATATACACTGTGACACACAGAAATTGACCAAAAATTGAATCAGGAAGAAATAATAATGAATCACTTTCACAAGAAAATGCAATGAAATCTCCATTTAATTAATGTGAAATATTCGACTTATCAAATCCAAAAAATCACTGACATTATTTTGCTAACTTTCTCGTCACAACTAGGCTCAAATTATGCTCTAGTGTTACAGAAAGATAACAATGATGTAAACATTATTTCGTATAACGACTACAAAGATTACTGAACAATATTTGTTTTCAATTTCTGAACGCGACGTTTTCTGAACATTAAAAATGTGAATGAATAAAAAATAATGAAAGCAATAATTTTATTTATTCAAAATTTGCAGTCCACTCAATCGCTTGCTCCGAGGCAAGTCGCTCAGAGCGTAGTGCGCTGGATTCGCATTCGTGAGGTCCGGGTTCGATGCTCAGGCCGGCCATCCTGACCCGGGTTTTCCGTGATTTCCTTCGGCCATAAGGCGAATGCTGGAAGGATTCAAAAACCCCACGAGCACCTCCCATCGTCATCCTAATTCTTTCATTCATCATCACATTATCACTTAATAATAATAATAATAATAATAATAATAATAATAATAATAATAATAATAATAATAATAATAATAATAATAATAATAATAATAATAACCATCAGTGAAAGCAACAGGAAACTACCCTGATTATATCCTCCCAAGAAAACCCATCATGATGTTAATACTGTGGAGACTTCTAGATGGGTCACCTAACATTCCGTCTATGGAAGAACAGGACCAAACCAGAAGAAACCGCTCGCATTTTAAAAACACAATCCTGAATTTAACAAGCATTTCTCAGCTTCCTGCTGTTTGGAGTCCGTTTGCTCTCCACCAACAAATGCCAGAGACTCTTGCGTGCTCTACGCCCTCCTAAGGGACGGCTGTAGCCTAATGACAGTGCCCGAAAGAGGTAGCAAAGTTGCTGTTGTCTCTCTTTTCAGCAGAATGAAAAGGAAAGCGAGGAGGCAGGTTTTGGCGGTACAAATTCACGGAGCGTAGTCTCGGGAAATTAGAGACCTCACAGCGAATTGTGTTGAGATAACGATGTCTCTCTATTCTATGAATACTCTACTGAGCCTAAAATGTACGTAGTTTGAAATTGCTTGCAGGACTTGCTTTGGGAGTATGGGACAGACGTGCTCTGAAAAGATCTCGAGATACGCTGTAGAGACGAAATTCGTGTTGAGGGAGAACACCGAAGTTGGCATTGTTCGGTGTACGGAAGTATACAAAGATGCCAGAGAGAGAAAAAAAAAGTAGTATAACAAAGTTTGAAGACAATGATCAGGCCAAAATTTAGGCTCGGGCCTATTTGAAGGGGAACACGAAGTTCGTTTTGAAGACAACTCATTTCCGTCAATGTTCAACAACATAGCATTCTTAATATATCTGTTTCTCAACTCGTAAAATTGGCGAAAAAATGTTTTAGAAATGAATTTACAATCATTGATTTTTTCGTGTTTCCGGGCGCTTCAACTGCTTTGATCATTACCCCGTTAGTCCCGTTAGTATAGTGTGTGTGTTTTTCGGGAGATAGCGGTGATCTTTCCCCGCTGGATGGCGAGATCCGGCGCCGACCTACCGTCGACTAGTGGGGTTTCCCCCTAACCAGGACTCTCCCACCAGCGGGGCACTGCCCCAGCCGGGACAAGCTCTAAGCTCCTGACCTATCTCCCGGAATATGTGATAGTGTAATGCATGTTAGAGTAAGTGTATGTGTGAAAGGGGAGCGGATAGGACAAGGAAGAGGAAGGACAGATTGCGCGCGGTCCGTGCTCCGTTCGGTAGGGTACTGCTCCGGCATTCGCCTGGTGTTGATCGAAGAGACCACGGAAAACTACCGATCAGAGCAGCCGGCCGCTAGAATTCTCCTCCAGACAGCGACTGAATTCGACCTAGCTGAAGAGCTAGTCAGCCTGCCACCGTCAGGACTCGAACCTAGGACCTCCCGGTCAGAGGCGCTGCAGTGACATCAGTTGATGCACTGAGCTACTGCTCCCGGTAATTTACAATCATGTTGTACAGGGTATTTTCTCCTAATATCACTGGAGTTTATTTTGACATCAAGGTAAGACAAAACAGGCACTTATTTACAACAATGTTTCAACTGTGCCACTATCTGACATAATACAATATGATCTGGGCTGTCCGGGTGACGCCGCGTCGAAGGTTGAGGTGCCGACATATCGCGGTCTTCTTCAGGGCCCTGAAGATGTCGGTCGAAACGTCGGCACCCCAGCCTTCGACGTGGCGTCACCCGGACAGCCCAGATCATGACTCTGGCCGCGGAAGCCTACGATATCGTAATTTAATGTGGTTAAAATTGAACGGAACCCATATGATTTCAAAAAATAGTATTAATTAAATTTTTCTATCCAAGGGAAACTGATAATAATAGAAGATTTCTGGCAATAAAAATAATAAATACAAATCTCAGAACAGATTATTCAATTAATCGTTCGATTGTGTTCATTAAAATTGAATTTGATAATATATTATGCTTGTCAGTTTTAACATCTTTTATTATTAGTAATTTTGTTCGTGGAATATTATTTAAAATAAGTTGAATCGTATTTTCTCTTTGATCCTATTTGACTAGCGCAGTACTCCCTCGCAGGCTGACAGGTAACCACAGTCACCTGCGACAGCATACGAGGGTAGAGTTCGGGAGCTGTCCGCCAGGTGGCCTTAGCTGAGTCCTGTATGCCACGAAACGATTCAATGTAAAAGTTTAACTTATAAAAGTCGTTGAAAAAGTACCGTATGAAACTCAATGTAATGAGTATTAATACATTCGTGTGAAGTTTACAATACTCACTCGTTCCTTGCTCGTATCGTAATATCACACTCATACCAATCATTACATCATCGTTTCATAATGTACTGTAATATTTTGTAATAGTTGTTACAATAAAAGATTAAAAACAGTATCTTCCAGAAGGACACTTTTTTCCGCTTCGGTAGCTTATGTAACCCTGTTTATAAATCAATAAAGATTAACAACTCATTTAGGTTTTATAAGCCTTCATTTCATTAAAATTTAAATAATAAGTGTAGATTTTCCTACTATTGATAATTAATTATAAAATGATGAATTCGAATTTCTTAAAGGATATTATTATTATTATTATTATTATTATTATTATTATTATTATTTAAGGTACTATCACTAGTTGTGTTTGCCATACACTTTATTAAAGAGGGTCCGAATAAATTTTTTCCGGGCACGCCCGCATTTATTTCGTTCCTTACTGGGTATCTTGACCTCACATAGAGTATACTCATTTCTGAGCCAATCAGTTGGAATAATGTATCGTCTTCTTAATGTTTCAAACCTATGAATCGATACATCCTTATATCACTTCCCCAAATCCACCTCTAGCATCTATCAGTCGCTAACTGTAAACATTCATTTATATTTCTACGTCCTGCAAACGGCATAATGTTACTTTTCCCTACTCAAAGTATGTGGACGATACAACACGAAAAGGAAAAAAAAACACATCATTTTCGCGGAGGAAAATTTCATTATTCACAAAGTTCCAACGCATTCCCACGACTATTTTCGCACAGTCACCTTTTTTTCCCGTTTCATCACAATTCTTAAATAAATGTAACAGTGAACACAAAATCTTTATAGATTCAACCACTTCTCAGAATCTATCTCAAGCACCAATACGCACCCTACAGTACTGAATATTAATAGGTCGTACAAAATAATGTCACAATTTTCGCTTTCCTTACTCCCAACAAAACATACGGGCGACTCAACACGAAAAGCAAAATTATAAATTCTTTTTCGCGGGCGAAGGAATTCCATTATTGCAACAGCCGCATCACATCCAGTCGGTCTTCTCTTGTTTTTCTTCCGTCGTCTTTTTTCTCTATCTTTGTTGTTTTTTCCTTCTCAGAGCCTTCTGTACGAACCGCGTGACTGTTCTTGTAACGTCTTCCTTAACGAAGACATTTTTATAATTTTAATGAAACCCCCAGTTTTCTGCCTCTCTCCCGACCGTGTGCTTGAAGGACGTCGCCCGGGACGGGTGAAGACAGCGACAAATGCGGAGGTGCGTTGCACGAGGTACGGGAGACGTAATGCGTTCTGCGGAAAAGGCTTCGGAGAAGATTCGTCTGGAGCAGAAGAAGCGGGACAGTGCGGGGAACAGATTTTCGTGAGAAAGAAACTGAAGTTACTTCTTCCTGCATCTTTATTTCCTTTTTGTTATTTGAGTAGCAAATTTATAAATATAATAATAATATAATAAATAAATAAATAAATAAATAAATAAATATAAATAAATAAATAAATAAATAAATAAATAAATAAATAAATAAATAAATAAATAAATAAATAAATAAATAAATAAATAAATAAATAAATAAATAAATAAATAAATAAATAAATAAATAAATAAATAAATAAATAAATAATGCTCTTTCTTATTTGGTGTCTTCAGTGTTAATAAGTATAATTAAATGGCATTCAACCTCTTTTTGGGACTTACATTATTCTTTCCTTCTAGTAAACATTATGAAAACAAAGAAACATACGAGAATATATTACAAATTATGTATTGCATATTAGTATATTATACATATTTTTTATTTTAGGTATAATAAAAAAATTATTGTAAGGTTGAATAATTATCAAATTAAGCATTTAGGCCGAATATGATAACCAATCGATTATAACTGAATAAAATAATTACTGTAAAAATGTGTTTGGTTATTTAATCGTTTTATACACTCTGAAAAGATTTTATACTCTCTGAAAAATGTAATATACAATAATTTTCATTTAAATTTGCATTTTTGATTTGCAAAAGATGACAGAATGGCGTGATGAAAAGACGATTAGAACAATTGTGCTTCTAAAATAATTATTTCTATACTGATCTTAGATTTTTAAATTTTGATGTTAGATACAGCCAAAGATATAGTACCTGCATATATTATATGTAGGGCAAGTAAACGGTATGTTCTATTTATCAGAAAATATTACTTTCTGGGTTCCCCTAGATTACTATCTTAATCGGATTGATGGTCCACTCTTCTTGATTTTTTCAGCTAATGCCGAGCTTTCTTTACCTTTGCTTCAACATTAAATGTAACATTTCTGGAATCTCCAAGACGTTAAAACCTGAAGCTCTCTTGTTCAGGAGCATGGTTATCAAAAAATTGTAAATCTAATACCTAAAAGAAAATAATATCGTAATATAATAAGAACATTGTTATCTGGTAAGCATATAGTATGAATATCATATATACAAGGTATGTCTTAGTTGAAAGATATCTTATTTGAGCTTGAATTTAGTGCGATATCATGGTTAACTTTTAAAAAAGTTTTAAAAATAAGTCTAGTTTGTTTCTACTTAGAATTTTTTATCACACCGTGTATTCACATACCAAAAGAAATGTCTCATCATGCATATGCAGATGTGCATTTTAAAAATTGTAGCGTCTTTATTCTAACGATCATAGTGCACAATTTAGAATGAAAAAATCCGTTTCTCCAAATTATATGAATTTGACTTCAACAGCAGTTGAGGATCATGTAATATCAAAGTAATTAAATAAAACTATATACAAACATTACTGTCATAATGTAATAGATCAGTGTTTCATTGGCACATAACTAGACACAATAGAGGGAATGGACGAAGAAAATAGAAGTATCCTGAGAGAGTAAAAAAGAAATGAATTAAATATAGAAACACGTTTAGAAAGGACTAATATCACTTATAGTATTTTTAGCTGAATTAAACAATTTCAAGTTATATTTTATATATTTCAAGTAATAAAGTTAATGAAAAAAATACTATTTAAAGCAGAGACCGAAAACAGAAGACATTTCAGAAAACAATAGCAAACAAATTATATAGATTTTCATCAGAAAATAAAATGGACGATATATGAATAGAAGAGAACAACCAAGATTAAATACAGATTACAGAGAATAACAATACTGAGCAGAAACAATAAAATACAAATTCCATGAGAGATCATTCAATGTGATGCTCAGCATGTCAAGTTGATAAAAAAAATAATTAGTTTCTTTAGGAATACTTTTATCCACCCACTGCGTTTTATTTGGGAAACCAACGTCTTTAACAAGAGCGCAACTTTTAAGACGCACTTCCAGAATTACGAAAACACAGGCAGATCTCGAGAAGACTGCCAGATTCGCAATTACCGCTTTTAGGTAGACAATAGGGTGCCGAAAATTAAATTTTATCGAAATACTTTCGACTTGTTTCTCAAGGCCCGTTAATAAAATTTTATCCCCGGAAAAGCTATAAATTCGTAGAAACAAAAAAAATTTTACTCTGCTACAGTTTTACAACACCGTTGTTTTTTTACTCAGAATTCATTAGTGATTTTATTTTTGAGTTTACACCAGTTAATGTTTGCTTACCTGTGAAACAATAAATGTCTGCTTGCCTATTATGTTGTAGGTAAGTCCGAATACATGAAAAGGCACCATTGTGTCTCCATTGATAGATCTGTAACGCCCTTAAAGTTCCAAACACTGCACAAGTGGAACTAACATTCACCGAAATACGTGATTTCTGTTGGATTGGTACAACTGTACGCTTTACAAATCCATACTCATCGTACGATAGCAGCAAACCAACTGAGTAGGGCTTTGGAGAAAACATCGTGCCTACTTGTAGATGTCGTACTATGGGATCAGTGCATCGAAAAAAAGTCTTAAAAAAGAGTTTGAAATTGGGGATCAGTCAGATGAGAGGTTTAAAATGGGGGTGGACGATCCTTGTCAGACTCAGTACATTTCCTATTTCATCTGCAAAATCTCCATAAGAACCGGGTCATTCAAAAGATTGGAATATGCAAAATATCGCGTTGTTGGGAACATTCTTAGCACTAAGCATTGTAGAGGCACCCACAGTCACTATATCTGCAACCTTAGAAAGTTGGTTGCAACCTGGACATTATCTTATCTTTAAGAACGAGCGGTGACACAGTGCATCAACTGATGTCACTGCAGCGCTTCTGACCGGGAGGTCCTAGGTTAGTTCCGACGGCGGAAGGATTTTCGACACTAGCTTTTCAGCTAGGACTGCGCGCGATCTGTCCTTCCCCTTCCTTGTCCTACTCTCTCCCCTTACACACAAACTTACACTAACATGCACTACACTACCACACATGCCGGGAGACCGGTTGGGGACTTAGAACTGGTCCCGGTTGGGGCCATGCTCCGCTGGTAGGAGATACCTGGTTAGGGCAAACGCCGCTAGTCGACGATAGGACAGCGCCGAATCTCGCCATCCAGTGGGGGAAAATCACCGCCACCTCCCGATGAAAAATCGCGCACTACACTTACAGGACTAATGACCTCAGAAGTTGACGGGCCCGGAATCACTAACAATCAATCTTATCTTTAAACGACCACTAGCAATATTTAGCAGTTTAGGAACGGATTAAACCGGTTTTAGCCAGAGTGTGGTGTTTCCAGGCCTGGGCTGTTTTTATTCTTTGGGAGAACTGGAGACTTGTGACGATCATGTCGTATATTTTCTTCACCTTAAACACACTTCGCCTGCCTGAGTTTATCTTTCGTCACGCAGTTGTAGAGGCTGAGATGATTGTAATGGAAAGTTACTGCTTAAATTTTGCCCACACTGGGAATCGAAACTGGGATCGCGCCATGGGAAGCTAATACGATGTTCTTGAGCCTCCCGCGAGATTGTTATTATTATTATTATTATTATTATTATTATTATTATTATTATTATTATTATTATTATCATTATTCTTATTAACATTAATAGCCAGCCCAGTGGCCCAGACGGTTGCGATAGCCGTCATCCTCCCGAAGAGGCTGCAGGTTCGAATCCTGCGAGGCATGGTTGTATTTGTCCCTTCACCGTTCATTATCATCCTATCACCTCATAATTCACACTTCAAGGCGTAAAACCTTGTCGTAGCGAGGGATATATCTGAAAAACTGATTTTAAAAGTTACACACTCTTTCGTGTAAGGTGGTCAGAAATGGCCGATACAACAACAACAACAACAACAACAACAACAACAACAACAACAACAACAACAACAATAATAATAATAATAATAATAATAATAATAATAAAATATGTATTTCGCGTTATTGGGTCGGTAACCCGACTTCGCCGGCCAGCTCCCGGTGTCTCCCATACCTGGGCCTAGTTAAATTCCCGTGCTTGGGGGTAAGAGCGACATGAGGCGAACATGACATATTCTCTTCACCGTAACTAGCAAGATCCGCCTGCTTGAGCTTTTCTCCCCTGCTTGAGCTTTTCTCTGTCACACAGCTACAGAAACTGGGACGATTTTAAAGAGAAGCTACGACTCTATTTTTGCCTCGACCGGAAATCGAACCTGGAACCGCAGCACCGGAAGCTAGTATGCTGCCCATGAGCCATTCAGAGGTTATAACAACAATAATATTATAATTATATTATAATTATATTATAATTATATTATAATTATTATATTATAATTATAAGAAGAATTGAAGAAGGAGAAGAAGAAGAAGATGAAGAAAAAAAGAGACAAAAAATGATTGATCATTTCGTATTGATTCATATGCTACTGAACAAAACCTCAACACATCACACAGTGCGACTCGGCAATAATCTCACGATTACCGACAAAAACACGCTGATCTCCCTCGCCTCTCCTGGAGGCCAGCCGCTCGCCGTTTCAACGACTGCGTCCACCACCAATAACCCCGCCCCACCCCACCCCGCCCCGCCACCCCCGCCCCGCCCCGCCTTCCCCGCCACGCTTGCCCCGCCACGCCCCGTCCCGCCACGCCCCGCCTGCCCCGCCCCGCCCCCGCCCCCGCCCCCGCCCCGCCCCGGCCCGCTCCGTCCCGACTCACCCGACTCGCTCCGACTCGTCCCGCCCCGCCCCGCCCCGCCCGGACCCGTCCCGCCCCGCCCCGCCCCGCCCCGCCCCGCCCCGCCACGCCCCGCCCCGCCCCCCCACCCCGCCCCACCTCACCCCCACCCGCGGCCCACCCCAGCCGTCGCGTCGTGGCCCGGGCTGTCCGTCACGACGCGCGCACAATCGACCAATCGAAGCGCACTCGTCCGCGTAAGCCGGTGACAATGGAGCGTCGCGGAGGGCGGCGGGCCGCTTGGCTTTTGTCCTCGGCTGGCGGCGGCGGGCAGAGGCCTGCTTGCTCGCGTTGGGGGCGGGGGTCGGTCGGTCGACCGGCGTCCGTGCGAACACACGCACGCACGCAATCACGCTGGAAAGCGGGCACGCGTCGCGACCGAATACACACGCAGCGGCGTGACGGTCAGTTTTCGGGGAGGTTTGGGTCAATGGTGTTGACTTTGATTACACTTTTTCTGAACAGAATTACTGTCTGACTCACTGGTTGGTTAGATGGTTGGTTGGATGGTTGGTTGGATGGTTGGTTGGATGGTTGGTTGGATGGTCGGTTGGATGGTTGGTTGGATGGTTGGTTGGATGGTTGGTTGGTTGGTTGTTAGTGATTCCGGGCGCGTAAACTATTAAGGTCATTGGTCCCGTAAGTGTAGTGAACGTTTTTTTCATTGGGAAGTGCCGATGATCTTACCTTGTTGAATGGCGAGATCCGGCGCTGACCTACCGTCGACGAGCGGGGTTTTCCCCAACCAGGTATCTCCAATCAGCAGGGCACCGCCCCAGCCGGGACAAGCTCTAAGCTCCCGACCGGTCTCCCGGAATGTGTAGTAGTGTAGTGCATGTTAGTGTAAGTGTGTGTGTAAGGGGAGAGGATAGGACAAGGAAGAGAAAGGAAAGACTGCACGTGGTCCGTGGTCCTTTTGGTAGGGTACTTCTTCGACATTCGCCTGGTGTTGATCGGAGAAACCACGTAAAACTACCGATCAGGGCAGCCGGCTTCTAGAATTCTCCTCCAGACAGCGTTTGAATTCGACCCAACTGGCAAGCCAGTAGTGAAATTCCTGCCACTGTCGGGACTCGAACCTAGGACATCCCAATCAGAGGAAGTGCAGTGACATCAGTTGATGCACTGAGCGACCTCTCCCGGTAAATTACTGGTTGTTTGATAGATTGATGTTTCCGGGAACGTTAATTGCTATTGTCATTATTCTCGTGAGTGAAAGTGAATGTTGCGCCGCGAGAATTGGCGGTGTTTCCTTGCCCTCTGGGTGGTGAGATCCGGCGCTGATTGATGATTTATTATTTCGTTTTTCCGGCAGTGTCAACTGCTAAGAGTTAGTTCCATGTAGTGGGTGTTTCTGTCACGGGAGGTGGCGGTGTTTTTCCATTGTTAGATGATGAGACTGGCGCAGACCTACAAGTCGGGTTGCAGGGTTTTCTCTATGGAGGAATCTCCTATCAGCGGAGAACCTTCTTAACTGAGACAAGCACTAACCTTCCAGAATGTGTGGTAGCGTAGTGCTTGTAAGTGTATATATGTGTGATTAAGGGGTAATGATAGGACTAGGATGGGAAAGGGAATATCGCGTGCGGTCGGTGTCTGGTTTGTTACAGTACTTCTCCGCCTCGTGTTGATCGGATGAGAGCATCCGACCGCTAAAATTCGTCTCCAGCCAGCAACTGAATTCGTCCTAGCTATATAGAATGATGATGATAGGCGGACAATTGCTGTTGGCATACAGAAAAGAGAAGAGTCAGGGTGACACAGGAGTGAACAGACTTCTCGAACATAACCTTGAGCCGTGCAAACTTTCTGCACTATCTACCGTGACAACCGTCATCCATTGCGTTGTGCGTAAAATCAAAGCCGTATGGTGGAAGGCACTAAGAATACGATATAGATATGTATGTTTTCAAACACTGATGCTTTTATGCAAAGAAGTATTCTACACTAAAATTGAATCCGATGTTTTTTCCAACATAGTCATTTTATGTTCGATGCTTATCCGTTGACGTGATTTTGTTTGTGATTGATGATTGATTATTCGTGTTTCCGGGCGCGTCAACGGCTATGGTCATTAGTCCCGTTAGTGTAGTGCATGTTTTTTCTCAGGAGATGGCGGTGATCTTCCCCCGCCAGATAGCGAGATCCGGCGCCGACCTATCGTCGGCTAGTGGGGTTTCCCCCTAACCAGGACTCTCCCCCCAGCGGCGCACCGCCCCAGCCGGGACAAGCTCTAAGCTCCCGACCGGTCTCCCGGAATATGTGGTAGTGTAGTGCATGTTAGTGTAAGTGTGTGTGTAAGGGGAGAGGATAGGACAAGGAAGAGGAAGGAAAGATCGCGCGTGGTCCGTGGCCCGTTTGGTAGGGTACTGCTCCGGCATTCGCCTGGTGTTGATCGGAGAAACCACGGAAAACTACCGGTCAGAGCAGCCGGCCGCTAGAATTCTCCTCCAGATAGCGACTGAATTCGACCTAGCTGGAAAGCTAGTGTCGAAAATCCTGCCGCCGTCAGGACTCGAACCTAGGACCTCCCTTTTGTTTGTGAATGATAAAAGATCCAGAAATACTATTTTGGAAAAGTTAAAATATGAAATAATTGACAGCACTCAATTTTTGCGGAATATTATGCGTATGACCTCGTTTTCTTCCTGTACCAGTCTACAGTGAATTCAGGAATCACTAACCACTTTGATATGACATAGAGCGCTCAGACTTTGATGCTCAGATTTTTAATTATTCTTAGTACTTTGAACTCTTCATTTTTTTGCCAGTTGAATCCTTATTATCAATTACAAAAGCAGTGAAATGAATTCTGCCCCAATGAATATGTAATGTTAGAGGTTAAAAAAGCAGTTTTAAAACATCGATTGTTTTGGGGCGATGTATTATTAACATCTGTGTTTTAAGTTGAACAAGTTTTTGGATACATTTATGTTATATAGTCGATGTCCCATCCCTAGATGTATGATGGGAAGGGCGCGATTCGGATCCCGGCAGGGTGCCAGAAATTTCTTGATGTGTTTATCGTTGGTGAGTTTCGGCGCCTGCCAGAATCCGTAGATATTTTTTCATCATTTCCATGATCACTTCTAAGTAAGTTAGATGATCTTCCGTTATCTTATACTACCTACCTCTTCCCTTGCCATTCCCATCCTTAATCCATTAACGTCCATAGGTGTTATTTAGCTACGCACATTTCAACTTACGTTTGCTACAAACCTCATAAGCAAATTTCAGAAATCCTGCATGCTGTATGTCGATTTAGCCGAGATTCCTGGCCAATAGGCGCTGTTGTATTATCACCAAGTTTCGTTTCCTTAAGTCGGAATCTGAACCAATTACATGGTGCAGCTATTCGTTTCGCTCTCAAAAACAATTTACCTAAAATAAGTCTTCCCAGGCGTTGGTGGCACCAGCGACACAGCATTTGCACAACTTCCGTCGTTGTCAATCGTGTTAACGTCACATCTGTATCTGTCGGACTACAAAACTCAATTTGCCAACTTAAAATTACAGACAACAATTACAACTTAAAATGGCAGCCGCCTTTGAAGAATACTGATCATTGTTGGTTTTCTTATTAATTTCTTAACAATGTACTATGTAGTTCATAACTTTCTTTATTCTTCTTCCTTCTTTCCATCATCTCCAATAACTGACACAACTCCCAAAATATTGTTAATACTTTCTCATTCTCAATCAGATCTTTACAATTAAATTCATCACCTCTCAATTCCACAATAAATATAGTTTTCCCCTCTTTCTTTCTTCGGCGGGAATTCAGTCACACTGGCACCGATGTCTGCAACAACTACGTGGCGCAGCTATTGCTTTCTATTGTTGTCATCAAAACGATAAGTTCACCGGAAATCATTCGCTCGATGACGCTACCGCTCGCGGCGTTGGTCACCTCAGAGACACAGAATTTGCACAACTCCGGCCGTTGCCAATCCTGTTTGCGACGCACCACTATCTCCCGGTCTACGAAATATAAGTTCCTAAATTAAAATTACAGAGGCTATCGCAGCTGGATTTGAAGAATATTGATCATTGTTGGTTCTCTAATTAATTTCCCAACAATGACCTATGTACTGATGTACTTTCTTTATAATTCCAATCTTTCATCTTAAATATATCTCCAGTTCCTCCTTCTTCTTTCTATCACCTCCAATAACTGCAACAACTCCCAAACATTTTTAACCCTTATCTGACTACGTGGAAATTCAGTCCACCAGTATGGACGTGGAGTCCCAAAGTCTGCACCAACTACATGGTGTAGCCATTGTTTTCGCTATGATAAAAGATAAGTTCACCGGAAATCATTCGCTCGATCACGCTACCGCTCGCGGCGTTGGTCACCTCAGAGACAGAATTTCCACAACTCCGGCCGTTGCCAATCCTGTTTGCGTCGCACCTGTATCTCCCGGTCTACGAAATTTAAGTTCCTAAATTAAAATTACAGAGGTTATCGCAGCTGGATTTGAAGAATATTGATTATTGTTAGTACTATTATTAATTTCCCAACAATGACCTATGTACTGATGTACTTTCTTTATAATCCCACTCTTTCATCGTAAATATATCTCCAGTTCCTCTTTCTCATTTTTATCACCTCCAATAACTGCAATAACTTCCAAATCTTTTTAACCCTTAGCTGACGTCGTGGGAATTCAGTCCCACCAGTATGGACGTGGAGCTCCGACGTCTGCAGCAACTTCATGGTGCATCCATTGTTTTCACTATGATAAAAGATAAGTTCACCGGAAATCATTTGCTCGATGACGCTCCCGCTCCCGGCGTTGGTGACGCGGGCGACGCTGCATTTGCACATCTCCGGCCGCTGCCAATCCTGTTTGCGTCGCGTCGCCGCAAATATTGCCGCTCGGCCTGTCCGCCGCCGTCACGTGACAAATAAGCCTCGCGTCAACGCAAATGCGCAGCGTTATTTCGGCGAGAGAACAACTATTTTGGCTGCGCGTCAACCGGGTGCCAGCAGCGCGTGTGTACGGAACAACCGGATGTTTCATTTGATCTAGTGTGTTTGGACCGGCGCTCGGGTCTGGTGCTTATTAGTTCTACCTATTTGGTCTATGATAGAAAGGTCATCGAGCACTAATACAGTGAGACCGTGGCTACTAACGTCTGCTTGACTCGAATCTGTCGTTTTATGAACTTCTGAGTTTTTTTTAATTATTCACTATCTATAACGTCTAGTTATATCGAATTTCACAATATCCCAATGGCCTCAATATGTCGAATACTTGTTAACTCAAATATTTCGATATTTCGAATTCAGTGTTACTAGAATATCTCGACGTATCAAAATCCCCGATATCTCGAATAAATCGATATCTTCAATGAATCGATATCTCGAACAAATTATTATCTCGAATAAATTAATATCTCGAATATTTTGCAAATTTTTTAAATTCGCTCTAATTTTATCTGCATACGCGCTTGTTTGAATTTGAATTTTAAATGATTTGACCATTTACTATGACGATTTATCGTCAATAGAAGTTCCGCAGATTGAGAGATCATAGCTTCTTATCCTGACCGGGGTGTATTTTCTGCAGATGCGAAATATCTGGATCGAATTCGACTACTGTTTGGATGAGAATTGTTTGGCTTGTGTCAGCACTTTTTTTATTCTCTCAATTACGACACATGCCGGAGCATTTCCACCAACAACGCATCTCAATACATTTCTTCCCAATCCCGTCCTCAGTCAAGTTCGTAGGGTTACA
This sequence comes from Teleogryllus occipitalis, assembly GCA_011170035.1. Lineage (NCBI taxonomy): Eukaryota > Metazoa > Arthropoda > Insecta > Orthoptera > Gryllidae > Teleogryllus > Teleogryllus occipitalis. Next base: position 68,724 of record BLKR01004765.1, on the reverse strand, counting down.
ATATTCAAGATCTCGAAGGCAGCAATGATGCCAAGGCCAATGTTCACTGGCGAATCGGGAGCGGTGACTCAGTGCACCAACTGATGTCACTGCAGCGCCTCTCACCGGGAGGTCCTAGGTTCGAGTCCTGATGGCGGCAGGATTTTCGACACTAGCTTTTCAGCTAGGTCGAATTCAGTCGCTGTCTGGAGGAGAACTCTATCGGTTGGCTGCTCTGATCGGTAGTTTTCCGTGGTTTCTCCGATCAGCACCAGGCAAATGCTGGAGCAGTACCCTACCAAACGGGCCACGGACCGCGCGCGATCTTCCCTTCCTCTTCCTTGACCTATCCTGCTCCCTTACACACACTTACACTAACATATCCTACACTAATACATATTCCGGGAGACCGGTCGGGAGCTTAGAGCTTGTCCCGGCTGGGGCGGTGCCCCGCTGGTGGGTGAGTCCTGGTTAGGGGGAAACCCCACTAGCCGACGGTAGGTCGGCGCCGGATCTCGCCATCCAGAGGGGAAGATCACCGCCCTCTCCCGAGAAAAAGCATGCACTACACAAACGGGACTAATGACCGAAGCAGTTGACGCGCCCGGAAACACGAAAAAATCAATCAATCAATCTCATGTCAGTGACACAATAGCCGTTGGTCTGCAATTTATAGCCACGAAAAAAATGGCAGAAAACATTTTTCCTACATTTGCATTTCGCATACGCATTTCGCACAGAAATGTCGAGACGACTCGCAATAGAATCACAGTCGAGACAACAGAAACAATGTAATATCTTAAATAATCCGCTCAAAAACTGCTGGTCAACTGACTATAGGTTCACCGATAATTAAAGAATATCGACACAGTTTCAAATATGACAATTTGTACAACAGTTTCGATATCTGTAATATCGACATTTATACAAATATGGCAATTTCCACAACAGTTTCGATACTGTAATATAAGCGCCTAGTATTTGAAATATGGCGTGCATTTTGGTTACAGACTGTTCGGTAGTTAAGTCTAAAAACTGTGAAATGCGATTGTTAGCAAACTAGTGCTATGAATGATGGTTTATGAACAGTCAGATATAAAATTGAATCAACATCCTATCAAAAGACGCAATTTATAAAGTAATAGTTCACATAGTAATGATACTCTAATCCTACTCAGATGACCCGTTTTGAAACCACCTCTAAAATTGCCATGTCTATTTAATATTTCGTGTTAAAAAGTAATATTGAACGTAATTTAGTATGTAAACCTGTGTCTAACAAGGAATATAATTTAAAATTCTTAGAGAAATTACAAGAACACTAATAATACGAGATCATCACCCAGCAAATAAAATCCCGTGGTATTTAAGTACGATAATCAATGAGTCAATTGACAAGTTACCACAGAAATTTCGGAGTGCGATCAACTAAATCATGCTCGCACAATATCTGAACAAGCAGTTCCCACAGAAATGCTACGACCAGTAACAATAAAACCACCAAGCAGAAAGCAGAATCAATACCACTAAAATAATAGTTCCCGCAGTTTTTCCAGCACGACTGACGAGATCAGGGTTCGGTCACCGAGAAGTCGCATGCATTTCGACCGAGGGGTTTTCGGCGGTTGAGTCTATTAGCTGTGAAATGCGATTTTCATGGGAACGAGGAAGTATTGCCGGCCATTGTGGATTATGAGCAGTCGCATTCGGACGATTAGTGATGGATGTACTCGCCATATCGATTCGTTGCACGGCCGCTCGGGTGTAGCGAAAGAAACGCGAGTGGCGGCTTGTGTCGGAGCTGTTCTCCCCCGAGGGCTGATGGATTAGGGATCATGCGCTGTTAGGCAGAGGAATTGTGCGGCCCCTTCGGATTAATTTCGTTAATGAAGCGCAACTGTGGAATTGATGAGGAGTGAGTGATGGGGAATTTGGGTAGGATTCGACGAGTCATCTTTTTACTTTCTCGCTACGGAGTAGAGAGAAAGTTACGTAATGCTGGGCGAAAAACACGGGAAATTTTCGGAATAAAAACGTATTACTGGGTCCAGGTAACGAGAAAGTGGATAAATGCAGATGCTAAATTGAGAAAAAACCTTTTAACACGTGGTGTAGTCAAAATTGGTTTTATGGGACCTTGATATTGAAAAATCGAATGACAGCAAACGTCTGTCCGTCAACAAGGTTAGCCTCTAAACCATTTTGTCGATTTTATCCAAAACTGATATTCCCCAATCGATCAGGCTGATGTCGACGCTCCTTGAATTTGAAACCGAAATTTTTATTTAGGGGTCTACTTTACATGAAGTCCTTGAGACATTTTCAAAATTTTCATAAAAATGACTCCATCATTTTTTATGAAATTTTGGTGTTAGATGGCGTGAAGGACGTTTTAAAAGAATGGTGTAGTTTTCATGTTCGTTAGAATCCTGATTTTTTGAAAATAGCAAAAGTTCAAAAATATTTTTCAGACTCTTCTTACAACTAAAATATTACAGGCAGAGATTCTTCTCTTAATGAAATTTGTTCCTTAAAGACAGATTTTAAAATTAGGTCGTGTATAAGTTTTCGAAAATTTGAGTAATTTCCGCGTAATATTGCGTGAAAATACGGGCGAGAAAGTACGTGCTGTTTTTAGTACCATTAGTTTTCGATGATGAGATAGAGGAGTAAGAATTCGGATCTTTAAGACATATGACCTACGTTCCCCAGAAAACATTCTGAAAATGCAACAAATACGTTTCACTGCGAAATTTTAATGCCCATTCACAAAAATGTCTGGAACTAAAAAAATTGCTCTACTTTTCTCGCACAAAGAAAGTACTTTAAAAAGAGCAATTGCAGGACCCTTCGCATTAATGATGTTAATGAAGCGCAATTACGCAATTGGCTAGTGAGTGATGAAATTTGTGACACGACTTTTGGGTAAGATTCGAGGAGCCCTCACTTTTTCGATGATTAGATAGAGAAGTGATAAGAAATGTTATCTTTACGAAACCTTATCTTAATTCCAAAGAAAACTTTCTAAAACGTACAGTAAATACGTTTCATTGCGAAATTGAAATGTTTACTCACAAAAACTAATAGTGCAATAAAATCGCACAATCTTTCTCATAATTCTATTTGTAAAGCTTCAAAAACTGAAATAATTAATTGCAATTCGTATATTAGTTTAAGCTATCTCTTATAAATCTTCTTATACCAAATGCCGTGAAACACTGTCAAGTTATAAAACAACTATGACCATTATCTAACATCTTTTAAGACCCTATTTATAAGATAATTTGGTCTAGTCAGAATATACGGCCAACAATCGAACTTATAACCAAAATCGTAAATGTATGCCACTGTCACAAATCTTTAACATAATTTGTTGCCATTCTCGAGACATCAAAAATAACCAACTCTCAAAGCAAACAACGATTCAAACAATTATCCTTTTCCAAGAATAATCAGTTAGTTACATGAAGAGGCAGTTAATCGATGCTCTCAAGTTATTATCACCTAAGTTGATAAAAAATGTGACCAGTTATAATGTTTACCAACAATAAGCTTATTTCAAACGCCAAGAGAAAAATACACCGAGTTCTGTGTTTCAGTTGAAAAATGCTGCTGTGTCCCTTTGGGATTAATTTTGTTTATAATTCACAATTGTGCTAATGACAAACAGTGCGCATAGGGAATTTTGCGATGCGTGATTAGAGTAAGATTGTTTGTTTTGTTGTGTTAGACTGTGGATGTTCAGCTTCCAAAAATTGTCTAATATTGGTATTAAATTTATATTTGGTTGAAATAAATAGTAGATGTTTGCATTCTCCGTAAAACTACCAACTCATTCGTCCCTCATTCTCTGGAGACCATGCCTTCGATCATTCGTGACAGTCGGTTGCGGGTTTTGATTGACTGATTTTTCGTGTTTCCGGGTGCGTCAGCTGCTTTCGCCATTACTCCCGTAAGTGTAGTGTATATTTGTTATCGGAAGCTGGTGGTGATCTTCCCTCGCTGGATGGCGAGATCCGGCGCTGACCTACCGTCGGCTAGTGGGGTTTCCCCCTAACCAGGACTCTCCCACCAGCGGGGCACCATCCCAGCCGGGACAAGCTCTAAGCTTCCGACCGGTCTCCCGGAATATGTGATAGTGTAGTGCATGTTAGTGTAAATGTGTGTGTAAAGGGAGAGGATAGGATAAGGAAGAGGAAGGACAGATCGCGCGCAGTCCGTGGCCCGTTTGGAAGGGTACTGCTCCGGCATTCGCCTGGTGTTGATCGGAGAAACCACGGAAAACTACCTATCAAAGCAGTCGGGCGCTAGAATTCTCCTCCAGACAGCGACTGAATTCGACCTAGCTGAAGAGCTAGTGTCGAAAATCCTACCGCCGCCAGGACTCGGACCTAGGACCTCCCGGTTAGAGGCGCTACAGTGACATCAGTTGATGCACTGAGCTACCGCTCCCGGTCCGGTAGCAGGTTTCCGGTCGCCGGTGACCGGCCGTGACCACCGACGGTCGGTCGGTAGTCGATAAACTGGCGGACTCCGCTTTGGCGAACGGCGCCAGGCGAATGCCGGAACAGTGCCCTACCAAACGGGCCACGGACCGCGCACGATCTGTCCTTCCCATTCCTTGTCCTATCCTCTCCCTTTACACATACGCTTACACTATCATGCACTACACTATATGTTCCGGGAGACCGGTCGGGAGCTTAGAGCTTGTCCCGGATGGGGCGGTGCCCCGCTGGAGGGAGAGTCCTGGTTAGGGGGAAACCCCACTAGCCGACGGTAGGTCTGCGACGGATCTCGGACACACGGACGGATGGACAGACGGACGGACAGGCTGACGGACAAACATTTTGAAAAAACACCATTTTTTGGTTTCAGGGAACCCCAGAACGCGTATTTCCGTTGAAATCTCGAAATCGATTTTCCGCAGCATTAAAAAACTTTCTCTATATTACGTATATTACTCCGTATATACATACGTATACGATTAATACGAGCATATACATACGTATACGAAAGTAAAAGTAACGGTGGTCGCGACATATCCAGAGAAAATACAACGATCTTAGGAAAACTAATAGTGTTACAACAGCACATACTTTAAGTTATTGGAAAGAGCTACGTAATAATCAAACATTGCATTTTCTGCGCCACTAAAGCCTGAGCTATTACTTGCAAACGTCCAATTGAACCAATTCAAACAAAGGGCCTGTGATGAATATCTGAATTCATTTCGATAGTCAGAAGCATCAATCATTTCTTACTTTGACAAATAAAATAAGAATACATTTGACTGATACAATATTCGCAGCAAATTATACAGAAGCGAGAAACGCACTGATGCTAGTGCAGCGTTGTCAAAACTACAACCATTCGCTAGCGTTGTACACGGACGGACAGACAGATGATTTGCCGGCAATTTTCGATATGAAGGACGCATGGGTTAAGGCTACACTATGTGTTAGCGATTTTTTTCTATATTTAGCAATCGTATTTATTCAATTTTTCGTTATCCGGGCCCGACAATAAGTTTTTATGTCGAAAATTTGTCGTTTTCCGGCGAACAATAACAATACTTTCTCTTCTTACGTTGGTAAAGTGCGAGAAAGTAAAAAACTATTTTTGTGTCTTTCACAAAATCACTTTCACTGCTACTCAATCATTTGAACTTTCTATGAAAAATTTCATCGCCCTGTCTGTGCAGAAGCACCAGGAGAGGTGGCTCAGGGTATCAACTGTGGTCACTACAGTTCCTCTGACCGGGAGGCCCTAGGTTCGAGAGGAGGCAGGATTTTCGACACTAGTTTTTCAGCTAGGTCGAATTCAGTCGCTATCTGGAGGAGAATACTAGCGGCCGGCTGGTCTAATCGGTAGTTTTCCGTGGTTTCTCCGATCAACACCAGGCGAATGCCGGAGCAGTACCCCAACAAACGGGCCACGGACCGCGCGCTATCTTTCTTTACTCTTGCTTGTCATATCCTCACCCCTTACAACCCCCAGACACACTTACTCTAACATGCACTACAAAACCACACAAGCCGGGAAACCGGTCGCGAGCTTTGAGCTTATCCCGGCTGGGGCTGTGCCTCTTTGGCGGGAGATGCCTGGTTGTGAGAAATCCCGCTAGCCCACAGTAGGTCAGAGCCTGATCTCGCCATCCAGTGTGGGATGATCACTGCCACCTCTAGATGAAAAAAACTACACTACACTTACGGGAATTATGACCTCCGTAGTTGGTGTGCTCGGAATCACTAACAAACTACCAACGAACCAACCGACTACCCAAACTTTCACGAATCGCCCGCCCTGACTGAACACAAGCGGACAATAACACTCGCTGACAACCCCGAAACGACCGCTGATTCCCATCTGCTACGGTTGGGTTCGTCAGTCACGGACGGCGCATTCACCCAACACCGACTCTAGGCACTGACATGGGAAGAATCAATGAGGAGTTAAATTCAGTTATACCGCCAGAGCCCCCTGCACACATCGAATCGTGCGGGTAATCGACTTAGCAAAACAACGACCGGCCCACACGTTTCGTATTTTTCCGGTCGAACGGGTCACACTGGGCACGCGTTTCGTTCTTTTTGAAGCGGTCTTTTGATTCTTTTGTGTGCGTGCGGAACGATTCAAAAGAATCTTTTTTGGGGACCCTTCGGAAGAAGGGTGGTGCGGAGGTGGAAAAGTGAATTCGGTTACATTTTGTGTTTTCCGTTCTTTGTGTTGAGGTGTCTTTCACGCCATGTCTGGCGGAAGTATTGGGTATAGTTTGTTGCTGATGGCAAATAGGTCTGGGTCTGGGAGGTATCGGAGGCCAAACTCTTCTCATCGTTGTCCGAGAGCACCTGGGTATTCGATTCCAGAATGCAGCAGATGTTCGTCACGATCTACTTGCATATTGCTTGATTCATTACTAGTGATTCTGGGCACGTCAGCTGCTAAGGTCATTAGCTCCGTAAATGCACTGCATGCGTTTTTGCTCGAAAGGTGGCAGTGACCTTGTCCCGCTGGAGGGCGAAATCCGACGCCGACCTACCGTCGGCTAGTGGGGTTTCCCCCTAACCAGGGCTCTCCCACCAGCGGGGCACCGCCCCAGTCGGGACAAGCTCTAAGCTCCCGACCGGTCTCCGGCATGTGTGTTAGTGTAGTGCATGTAAATGCAGGAGTGTGTAAGTAAGGGGTACAATAGGACAAGGAATAAGAAGGAAAAATCGCACACGGTCCGTGGCCCGTTTGTTAGGGTACTGTTTCGGTATTCATCTAGGGGTTGATCGAAAAAACCTCTGGAATCTAACGATCAGAGCAGCCATCCGCTAGAATTCTCCTCCAGACAGTGTCTGAACTTGACCTTGTTATCTGGCTAGTGTGGAACATCCTATCACCGTCGGGACTCGAATCCCATGATATCCCGTTCAAAGGCAGTAGGCACTTCCAGTGCAAGGTACCGATCGCTCTTATCGGCAGTTTTGCGTAATTTTATTGTCGAATAGAGTTGTAGGCTTCCGCGGCCGGAGTCACTGAATTCTTGGCTGTCCGGAATAAGCCGCGTCATGGTCGATGGAGCTAATCTAAGACTAAGCTCCATCGACCATGACGTGGCTAATCCCGGATAGACAAGAATTAATTTTATTGTCGAATGTTTCAGGACGCGCTAACTGCTAAGGACAGTCCCGTACGGTTGGTGTATTTTTATAGAAAGAGGTGGAGATATTCTAACACCTCTGAATGGCGAGGTCGGTCGCTGATCTAGAAGTCGGTATGCGGCGTTTCCCCAACCTGATGAGTCCCATCCGCGAGGCACCGTCACAGACATGATGAGCTCTAAGCTTCCGACACGTGTGGTAGTGTAGTTCATGTGAGTAAGTGTGTGTGTAGAGGGTGAGTATAGGAAAAGGAAGAGGAAGGAAAGATCGCGCGCGGTCCGTGGCCCGTTTGTTAGGGTACTGCTCCGGCATTCGCCTGGTGTTGATCGGAGAAACCACGGAAAACTACCGATTAGAGCAGTCTACCGCTAGAATTCTCCTCCAGACAGCGGCTGAACTCGACTTATCTAACTACCTACTGTAAAATATCCTGACACGGTCGGGACTGGAACCCTATGACTTCCCAGTGAGAGACATTGCGGTGCAATGGATTGATGCCCTGAGACACCTAAGGCGGCGGTAGTTTTTCATGGTTCCTCCGATTGATGCTAGACGAACACCAAAGCAGCACTCCATGGATCTCAAGTGAAATTCATTTTCTCATCCTCTTCCCATCTTCTCGACCATACTCACACATAGACACTCACACACACTACTACACGAGTCTAGAGTTTAGAGCTTGTTCCCACTGAGGGGAGATAACTGGATTTGGAAACCCCCGTAAACCGACTTGTGGATGACTTTCGAACTTTTGCAATTTTCGAAAAATCAGAGTTAACCGTGAAATTCGAACCTATTTCACTTTTATATGGTAATTTTATTCTATTCTTAGAAGAAATTCGAAGAAAAAATTTGGAGTTTATTTGAGAAAATTTTGAAAAGGTTCCAGAGGCATCGTGTAAAGAACCTCGAAATTTTAAAGAATATTTTTCAAAATCTTAAAGCCACGAATTCAGCCAGAAGGACCGAGGTTTATTCAATTTGGAAAGAATACTACGAATGGTTTAGGCGCTAGAGGAAGACGGTCGGACAGATAGATAGATAGATAGATAGATAGATAGATAGATAGATAGATAGATAGATAGATAGATAGATAGACAGACAGACGGGCGGACGTTTAGAAAAAAACACTTTTTCGGTATCAGGGGTCCCCAAAACGTGTTTTTCCGTTGAAATCTCGAAATCGATTTTACACCAGCATTACATAACTTTCTTTATATTACGCCTATTACTCCGTACGTATACGAGACAGTAAAAGCCTTCGCAAGAAGAGCATATATTTCCATTCTAAAATTTGCAGAAATTGTCTAGAACCAAAAGCATCTTCTTTTGATGTGGTAATCGATGCAGAAATTACTCGCGTTCATCTTTCACTTTTCAAATCGAAAATTGAAGGAATATAATGATATTAAAATAAGTATGAAAATAAACTGAATTGAAAGGGAACTGTTTACCTAGAATGGTTTCTTACAGACATCCATGTAATAAATTAATGATTTTTAGATAAAATACCTCTACCTGGAACGCAATGTTTTGTCCAAATTCCCTTGATTCGCCGAACAAACTGGTGAAACGATGTTTTCATCCCTTCGGGAAAATAAAAGTACACTCTCTAATCCCAGAACAGTCGTGCTTAGTTGTTAGTGTTTCGGAGAAACTATATAAATAATTTAAAAAAGGAAAGAGAAAATGTTTCGTCCGTTTTCGAATCGATATTTTTAACATTTCAAGTGAATTTTACTGATCTGCCTGGTGATTGATTGTGCGTCATTACACAGAAATTGAATCAAAAAGTTTGAATGGCGTAAATGTGTAACGCATTTGTCGCTTCTTTCTGAACGATGCATCTTTTTTCCGGAAGCGAATTTTTTTTTATATTGCAAATTTGTATTCCAATATTTCAATGGGTTCAACGTTCGAGTTTATTGCATTGAAATGGCTTTTCTATGCCCTTTTAAAAAGTTGATGTGTTTTATTCGTGTGTCTACGATTCGATTCAGACGTATTTTAAACCTGACCTGACTGCCATATTTCAGTGAAGCTTTTGAAATGTTACACACGAACGTGTGTTTCTGTTTGCAACAGTTTTAAAAGTGAACAACATTGTAGTTCAGTATAATTCTCTTTTTGATGCTGAAATAAAAATATCACCACACTTCGTATTTTGTTAGTGAACATTATGTTTTTTACTTTTATATACTAATATACTAAATGTACTAAATATATTAATTTATTAAAACATGTAGTAATTAAATTTCCTTACTCACATTATTGTTACTCGTACACCAAGAACATATTCCACATTCCAAAACGCAATTGAATCAAGCACCCGTATTGTGTCGATGAGTATTTTTATCGCTTACCTAAAAACAAAAGAAATGCGTTAATATGATGAAATGTAAATATCACAAATGGAAAGTAGTACATGTGATAAGGTAACGTAGTACGTAATGGGATAATATCTCAGAAAATGGGTAAAAAATAGTAGGAAAAAATCCAACATATTCAATAAATTAATATTATGATATAATATATTCAAATATGAATATTTTGTTACTGCTTGTTACCTGATTACAAAATAAAGTGGGATCCGTATGTCTGCTGAATATCAATGCCAAAATGCATTTTGAGTGCATTGCAACAGCTAATTGTTTGATCGTTACATTTATACCTAGCAAGTTCACTATAAGAAGAGATAACTCAATAGTAATTTACATTTCAACCCTATCAGGTGGATGTTTCCGTGTCTAGAAGGGCGAGTTTTCAGACGAAGCCAAAAGGCCCAAACTAGGAATCTCCTCAGGTCATATAATGTCACTTGTGCCATGTGATGTACACTCAATTTTTTGACAATTTATGCGTTCCGTCCACAAATTTAATTAAAGATCACGAGAATATACTACGTATTTTTTCCATTCAATGGTTGGTAATATTTTGTTTTCTAACTGTTGCACTTTCAGTACTAGTATGGACAATACTTTCGGTTTGTTTCCAGGTTGGTGTTGAAAGAAATTGAACTGTTATGTCCGAATACTGTGTTACTTTTTAAATAGTCTCGTATAAAATGAAAGTATCCGACAATTCTAGCCGTAATAAAATCTAATATTCGCTCACGTTGAAAAAAAAAATAACAGACAAAATGACCGAGATGATTATGTCGAAGTCGAAGTCGAAGTCGAAGTCGAAGTCGAAGTCGAAGTCGAAGTCGAAGTCGAAGTCGAAGTCGAAGTCGTCGTCGTCGTCGTCGTCGTCGTCGTCGTCGTCGTCGTCGTCGTCGTCGTCGTCGTCGTCGTCGTCGTCGTCGTCGTCGTCGTCGTCGTCGTCGCCGTCGTCGTCGTCGTCGTCGTCGTCGTCGTCGTCGTCGTCGTCGTCGTCGTCGTCGTCGTCGTCGTCGTCGTCGTCGTCGTCGTCGTCGTCGTCGTCGTCGTCGTCGTCGTCGTCGTCGTCGTCGTCGTCGTCGTCGTCGTCGTCGTATTTTCAGGCTTCAGGAGAGATTCCTGCTCCGTCTTCAGCATGCCATCTTAATCTTGGGCGATCGACTTCCCTTTTATCACGAGGTCTGTTGTGATGCATTTGTTTTGGGACGCGCTCACTATTCATTCTGTGTAGATTTTGTGCCTATCGAGTCTTGAATCCTTATACTTTATTTATTAATGGAAGTAGTACTTCTAATTCTTCTCTGATTATCTCACATTTTATTTCGTCTAATACAGTGCAGACTTTGACTTGTCACAAGAACCTCATTTCAGATGGCTGAATTCTGGTAAAATCTTTCTTTTTCATCGTCCACATCTCCCATCCTTAAAGGAGCATGGAGACAATTTTTTTAAAAATATTTGTGTTTCCTTTCTTGTTCATACTCTGGTATTTTATTATTTTACAGTTACGGGGCGAGGCGGGGCGAGGCGGGGCGAGGCGAGGCGGGGCGAGGCGGGGCCGAGGCGGGGCGAGGCGGGGCGAGGCGGGGCGAGGCGGGGCGGGCAGGGCGAGGCGGGCGAGCAGGGCGAGGCGGGGCTAGGAGTGGCGTTTGACCTAGGCGACCGAAGCGGGCCGGGGTGGCCATGTGAGGCCGGGGAATGTGTGATGCACCGGAGCGGGCAGGTCAAGTACGTTGGTCGGCGACCCCAGCAACGCGAGGTAGAGGCTGCTCGCCCCGAGAGCTCGTTGTGTGGCGGGACTATCTGGGCGGGAGCGGCTATGACGTGTGCGGAGGGGAACACTGGAGGAAACGGTGAATAGCGAGGGGGATGTTGTGGGGAGGGGCATGAAAGCCCCGCGTGGCATTCAGCGCCGATTCCCAGATTAGAGCCCTGCACCTTTGAGCTAACAGCGGGGCTCCCCTCCCCGACATAACTGGAGCCCCGTTGGGAGAGATCTCCTTCTACCAAGGCGCTCGAGGACTTGGTTCTGGGAATGCCAATAACCAATCACATATAATCGGAATATGAATTTTTTCAAATATTGAGCAAAAATGACAAGAGAAACAGGCCATACTTTATTTAATAATAAATGTTGGGGTAAATGAATAACGTATGGGTTGTTGTTTGTCTTCTTTCCCTATCAATATTTGAAAGTAATTTAAAAAAGATACTAGTACAGAATAACGGATATTTCATGTTGTGGTTTACGTGTATTTGGTTATTTTTGCTTAAAATAAACTAAATGCTTTAGAAAAGGGTTAAAATAAAGGAATTAGTATCTTTTTAACAATGTGTTATAATTATGTTAAATGTCATCGGGGATTTTTGTGTTCAGGTTTTACAGAATTTTTTATTTCATGATAATGACAATAATAATAATAATAATAATAATAATAATAATAATAATAATAATATATTCCATGTATTTATTACCAATTAAACTATTCCGCCACAATTTTTGTCTGCGAATATTCTTAACAGAGCTTTCCTTTATTGCCTTCAGTTATTGCAAAAATTCCCCGACGTTCATGATTCCCGTGCAACCGCACATTATTATTATTATTATTATTATTATTATTATTATTATTATTATTATTATTATTATTATTATTATTACAAATATCAATGAATTATATTTACAATTGTCGGTCGTGTACAGCAAGTAAAAGATGTAGATTAAATAATACCAGGAGCAGATTGAGTTGCAAATATTTTTAGTAGGGTTTTTATTGATTCGTGTTTTGTTGCGCAAATTCGAACACTGTCTTCCATTGATTCCTGTTGCCTTTATTGTTTTTCAAATTGCCCTCTGTTTTTGTTTGTTTTTTGTTTTTTTGCAACATATGGCCACCACCATTTTTCGTTGTCGACAATATTGGACCTGTTTGCAAGAAAGGCGTTTTTGAATTTTTTTCCGAGTTTCTCCAAAATATCTAACGAAAACATAAGCATCTCAATGGATCGGAGACTGCGTAATGGTCTTGCAGCTTCTGCATGCATTGGAAATTATAATAGGTAAAGAGATTATTGTAACACTTTCACTTATTACAGTTTAAATAATACCACGAACAATCATCGTTCGCAATGTACTCTGTGTTTTTTGTTAGTTTTTCCATTGTTCAAAATATTCCAACACTGTTCACCACAGCCCCCTGTGAACCTTCCTATTTTCCAAAGCCCCCCCCCCCATCCCCTCGTTTTTCCACGCACGGCCGCCGCAATTTTTCGGTGTCGGCCATGTTCGGCGTGCTTGCATTTGCCTCGAGCGATCGCATTCCTGAACAGATTAAAAAGCGATGAGCTGCCCTGCGCATATTTTCGACCCTGACATCCAGTGCGACCAATTTGTCACCGGAACAATCTGGCGGGAAATTGACCTGCATAATAGAGTACTTTTTCCGAGCGCGGACCCCCCGAATCGATTCCCGAAAATTACTTGTTGAATACTTTGGGTGACAGAAAATTTAAAACATTTGAATCGCGTCGCTCCGAATAAACAGGGATCGCGTGATTGCAGGGACATTTGAAGGCTTAATTGTCGTTAATGGAACATGGGATAGATGAACTGACAACTGCGATTTGGTCTGCACTTTTAACCTCGCTTGTATGTTATATGGAGAACATTTGTGAAAGGGAAAAATTTCGATTTCAATATTTAGATGGAAATACTTGCTCTGGGTAACGAAACAATGTATTTGGTTTGCGTTTTAAAATCAAATTGCTCGACATGTTGAAACAGTAGTAATCAGCAACGAACAACGCCCAGGCATGAAATACACAGAACGTTGACATGTGTTAAAATGGCACACACTGATCATATTCTCGAGTTAACGGCTGGAGTAAGACAAAAAACCACAAGGAATGTTATTAACATAAAGATTTTGTTTGTCTACACGACTCTGGTTCATTTCTGTAATGAAAGGGATGACAGGGGTATTTATGTTCGCTTTTACATCACCCACAGAGACGATTTTGAACCGATAGAACACGGATCAAAAATTTAATAAAATAAAATGAATGAATGTTAATCTCGTTGTGTACTATTTATACTTATTTTGGGAATCGTTATTTTGGCAAGGTTGATACATATTCACGCTACCAATTTATGTATAAAATGTAAAAATAATGTAATAATAATAAAAATGTAAAAATACTTGTATACACAGCAATCAAATGATATTAAACCAGCACTTGACATTTTTACGGAAATTTTGAATTTCCATTTTTACAGAAACAAAGACAGGAAAGGTAATCGTGGGCTATTAAAAGTCCTATTTTTTGACACTGGAAATGAATTTGTAATTGAGCACTTTTCAGACGTGAATTTAATAAAAAACTCCTCGCAAATTCGAGCTGCACTCTAAAGTCGATTTCGCTGGAGGGGCACAGTAGTCGAGTATCACAAAAGTCGCTAGATGGTAGCCCAGAATAACAGGTAATCACTCGTCTTGAGGTCACGAACGAAAAGCACTCCACGGAGGAAACTGAACGACTTGCACTTGGATTGATTGATTTTTTTCGTGTTTCCGGGCGCGTCAACTGCTTCGGTCATTAGTCCCGTTAGTGTAGGGTAAGTTTTCTCTCGGGAGATGGCGGTGATCTTCCCCCGCTGGATGGCGAGATCTGGCGCCGACCTACCGTCGGCTAGTGGGGTTTCCCCCTAACCAGGACTCTCCCACCAACGGGTCACCGCTCCAGCCGGGACAAGCTCTAAGCTCCCGAGCAGTCTCCCGGAATATGTGGTAGTGTAGTGCATGCTAGTGTTAGTGTGTGTGTAAGGGGAGAGGATAGGACAAGGAAGAGGAAGGACAGATTGCGCGCGGTCCGTGGCCCGTTTTGTAGGGTACTGCACCGGCATTCGCCTGGTGTTGATCGGAGAATCCACGGAAAAGTACCGATCAAAGCAGCCGGCCGCTAGAATTCTCCTCCAGACAGCGACTGAATTCGACCTAGCTGAAAAGCTAGTGTCGAAAACCCTGCCGCCGTGGGGAGTGGGAACCTAGGACCTCCCGGTTAGAAGCGCTGCTGTGACATCAGTTGATGCACTGAGCTACTGCTACCGGTCTTGCACTTGGAGTGCCACCACCATTCGGACACCATCAGTCGAGTCACGTTTTCAAGTGCAACGCGCAAAATTAAGGATATCGCGAAGTTGAAATGTGAAACCAAGAACACTTAACTACCGGTGTTACAGACTGGCAAGGACTTTCTTGTACTAGTTAGTTATCTAATTTCTTGTGACAGGGCCACTTATTCGGTTTCCCCCACCTCCCAGAAAGAAAAAAAGAAAAAAAACCTGCACGTTCTCCCTTCTGGGCTTGGTTTTAACGAACGGACACAGGAAATGTCCCTTTGTTAAGCCAATTTTTAGGCATCAAGGACCCAAAAAATTTGGATTCTGCCTTGACATTCTATTAGAGGAAATAATTTACTTTGTAAGGAAGCAGGAATTCTTCACCTTTCCGGGATTAGAAACCGAAAATTCAGCTTTATCTGTCAAAACTCACTCCTTTTTGAGGCAAAATTACAAGAATTCCATTTACAATTCTCGTTTTAAGTAATATGCGAGAAAGTGAAAACACCAACATCGGAAACATTACTACCGTGTAGTATCACACCAAAGCTAGTAACCGGTCTCATACTATATCTCTAGTTCACCCCACCTCTCTCTGAACTTCAAAAAGAAAAAAAAGCTGCGAGTTTTTTCCTTCGGGGCTGGGTTTTAATGAGGCGACATACAAAATGTCCGTTTGTTAAGCCAATTTTTAGGCATCAACTACCCACAACATTTGGATTTTTACTTGACAACGTACGAGTAATAGATGAAATAATTTACTTCATACAGAAGCGAGAATATTCATCATTCCGTCATTAGGAACCCACAATTCAAGTATTTTCCGTCAAAACTCACCCCTTTTCGCAACAACATTACAATTATCTCCTTTACAATCCTCTAAACAAGGAATACGTGAGAAAGTAAAAACACCGACATCGGAAACATTACTACTGTGTAGTACAGCACTAAAGCTAGTAACCAGCCTCATACTAAATCTCTAGTTCACCCCGCCTCTCCCTCAACTTCAAAAAGAAAAAAAAGCTGCGAGTTCTCCCTTCTGAGCTCGGGTTTAACGAGCCGACACAGGAAATGTCCCTTTGCTAAGCCAATTTTTAACCTTCAAGTACCCTCAAAATTAGGATTCTGACTACACATCGTATTAGAGGAAATAATTTACTACATAAGGAAGCAAGAATTATTCATCTTTCTGGCATTAAAGACCCAAAATTCAGCTTTTTCTGCCCAAACTTACTCCTTTTTTAGGCAAAATTAGTAGTTTGTCCTTTACAATAATCTATGTAAGGAACATGCAAGAAAGTAAAAACACCAATATCAGAAACATTACAAACTGTGTAGTTCTGCACCAAAGCTAGTAACCTGCCTCATACTAAATCTCTAGTTCACCCCGCCTCTCTCAACTTCAAAAAGAAAAAAAGCTGCGAGTTCTCCCTTCGGGGCTCGGTTTTAGCGAACCGACACAGGAAATGTCCCTTTGATAAGACACATTTTAGGCATCAAGTACCCACAACATTTGGATTTTTACTTGACAACGTACGAGTAATAGATGAAATAATTTACTTCATAAAGAAGCGAGAATATTCATCGTTCCGTCATTAGAAACCCACAATTCAAGTATTTTATGTCAAAACTCACCCCTTTTCGCAGCAACATTACAATTATCAAACATCGGAAACATTACTACCGTGTAGTACCACGCCAAAGCTAGTAACCGGCCTCATACTAAATCTCTAGTTCACCCCCGCCTCTCTCAACTTCAAAAAGAAAAAAAAGCTGCGAGTTCTCCCTTCGGGACTCGGTTTTAACGAGCGGACACAGGAAATGTCCCTTTGCCGCACACTTTCTCTCCTACCCCGGGGGCGGCGCTGCCCAGCGAAGCGTGGGAGCGTGGGAGCATGAACACGCGTGAAAGGTACAGGAAACGCACGTCGCCCACAAGCAGTTGGACGCACACGTTTCGTTTCCCGCCGGAGTTGGCGCGCGATTGTACCGGACGCACCGATAAAAGGAACGGTGTTGGTTTGGTGCAACGCAAAAGGGGAATTGGGCTTGTTCGGAAGAATTAGCTGCCTATCGTGGCAATGTTAAATGTTTGAGTCGAATTCTCGGAATCTATTGAATTCAGAGCCTCAACTGATGTCACTGGACCGCCTCTGACCGGGAGGTTGTAGGTTCAAGTCCCGACACGGGCAAGACTTTTGACGCTAGCTTTTCTAGCTATGTCGAATTCAGTCGCTGTCTGATGGAGAATTCTAGGGGTCGACTGCTCTCATCAGTAGTGTTCCGTGGTTTCTCCGATCAACAGCAGGCGAATGCCGGAGCAGTACCCTAACAAACGGGCCACGGACCGTGCGCGATCTGTCCTTCCTCTTCCTTGTCTTATCCTCTCCCCTTACATACACACAGACTAAGGGCCACATTTATAAATATCTGCCAGGGGCCTGGCAGGCCTAGCAGGCTGCCAGTGTTCGGTTTTGCGATTCACGAATGGCCCCCAGCCAATTCCAGTCGCCCCTTGACCTCCCAGCCAGCACCCAGATGGCAGGCCCCTAAGAGCTCTGCTGGCAGAGCTTCATAAATACGCCCCTTACACTAACATTCACTACACTACCACATATTCCGGGAGACCGGTCGGGAGCTTAGAGCTTCTCCCGGCTGGGGCGGTGCCCCGCTGGTGGGAGAGTCCTGGTTAGGGGGAAACCCCACTAGCCGACGGTAGGGCGGCGCCGGATCTCGCCATCCAGCGGGTGAAGATCACCGCCATCTTCCGAGGGAATAAATGCACTACACTTACGGAACTAATGACAAAAGTAACTGACACGCCCGGAAACACGAAGAAATAAATCAATATTGAAGTCAGGGTTATGAAATGTGTACAGATTACAGATATATCATTTATAATAACACTGAAACAACGGTTTTTAAAAATGTTTACTATTCCGTAGATTAAATTATTTTTACTTTCTCGCTACCACTATTATGGTAGAGAGAAAGGTATATCATTTTCGGCAGAAAAACTCTTATTACAGTGCTCTAGTAACAACAAAATGAATTAACACGGCTACCGCTTCATATATTGTAAATGATTAGAAACGTATATAATTTCTTTGTAAGTCTCCATGAATTCATTCAAAAAAATAATGAAAGCAACGGGAATTTTGCACACGAACACGCAGAGCCACAAACATTTAAAAATTTAATTCATGACAGTATGTCTTCCATTTAGCTCACTGAGATGACTGGTTTACTACATTATTTTTTTTTTCACTTTCAGACAATACCAAACTATACGACTATCAGAATTAAATCTTCTGACAATTACTGTCCTAACCAGATTAGGTGTTGCGTCCATCGGATATCGACGCAATAAGGAATACAACAACGGATACAGTAGATTACAGGTCCCTGGCGGTGTGTTAAAAAACAGTTGGTAATTTTGGACGCTGACGTAGTGCAAATTGTAAAATGACCAATAAAACGTCACATATCTGGAATAGGGATACAACAGACAAGTGTAGACTTAGAAAAAAAAAGTGTATTTAGCTATTATATGTCGTGTAAAGGAACCGTTAAATCCTGATATTCCTAGCCAGTCACCCAACCAGTAATCTGCTTAACCTTCTTGACTTCACGTAGTTAACGAATTCACTTAGCGACGCCGGTTTCGCGGTCGTGGCCTTTCAGTAGAGCCATCCCAGCAGTCACCCGGATGACCGAGGTAAACCACGAAAACCCCATTAGGGATGGCAGGTACGAGGATTGAACTCGGGACCACCCAGGAACCCAGGAGTCATCCAACTTTCGTCTTAGTCTCCTATTCACATTATTCTACAATATTAGTATATATCTGACATTTTTACAAAAACTAATTGTTACACTTAAATTTTATCACTAACCCTTATCATTTCCAAACCCTCATCTCTTTCTCGTATTATATTCCTCGAATGTATACCGAATAAATCTACGATGAAATTACGAATTACGCAGAAATGCTTTGAGAAAAGTAACAAGAGGTTACCCTCTTCTTATTTTTGGACGTATTTCGCATTTTTGGGCAGATTATCCGACCTTGCCAGCTAGATAACGGCGTCCACAATGTCACGGTCTAGTTTAATTCCCACGCTCGGGAGGGGTAAGAGAGACATGCTGCGAAAATAACACCTTCCCGTTACCTTAACTAACAATTCCGCCTCCCTGAGTTTTTCTTCGTCACAGAGAGATAAGACTTCAGAAACTGAGCCGATTTTCAAGGAAAGGTACAACTTTACTTTTGCTCTGAACGGGAACTGAACCAGGGATCGCACCACGTGACGCTAGTACGCTGTCCATAACCCATCCTACTATTTCTTTATTTTTTGTTAATGGTTTATTTCAAATTATACAACCGTTATATTCAAATTTAATTCAACAGGGGTTCCTCAAGGATTATTTATTTATTTATTTATTTAGTCAAAAACTGTATGTGACGTATGGGGGAGAAAATCATCTGTACTATGTATTTTACTATGTACTATGTATCTTAACTATGTATTTTCGTTATTTGAACACAAGAAACAAGAAAACAAATTTTCACCAACGTATATCAACGTGATCATTAAAACACGTTTTATTCTCAAATCATATATCCTTGACTCTTAAATCATTCACGTAGGGTCCGACAAATCGTCAAACACATCTTCATCCCCGCTGCCGAAGCAAAAGTGGCAGAATTTTTACACACCTGGCCGGGGGCAACAAAAACATCGAAACAGACATTCTGAAAACTGGCAAAAGCAAACACACACACACACACACACACACACACACACACACGTACAAAGACACTTTTTCTCCTCGTGTGCATTTCCACTTTACACCGGCAGAGAGCGGGAATCGTTTCCACGACTCGGAAACACCTCTGGTGGGAGTCAGAGAGAGGGAGAGAGAGAGAGAGAGAAAGGTCTTTGAAACAGAAAAAGGGAGCGCGCCCTGCCGTGCCAAACGTTGGACGTTGGATTACCACTTGCAAAGGGCCCTGTACAGTCCTTCCTCCCCACTCGACCAAAGGAAATCAAGGCACCACCTGGCAAAGGGCAGTAAGAGTGGAATGCAGGAGGGGACAGGAGTCGAAATGAAGCTGAGGGAAAAGGATGGAGGTAACGGGGGAAAAATGCTGCGAGTGAGAGAGTATTGATTCCTGGCGCCTTAACTGTTAAGGTCATTAGTCCCATCAGTTTAGTGCGTTTTTATCACGGGAGGTGGCGGTGATCTTCCTTCCTTGTTCCTCTTCCTTGTCCTATCCTCTCCCCTTACACACTCTTCCACTAACATGCACTTCACTATCACATATTCCGGGAGACCGGTCGGGAGCTTACAGCTTGTCCCGGCTGGGGTGGTGCCCTGCCGGTGGGAGAGTCCTGGTTAGGGGGAAACCCCTATAGCCGACGGTAGGACGGCGCCAGATCTCGCCATCCAGCGGGGGAAGATCACCGCCATCTCCCGAGAAAAAGAAATACACTACACTAACGGGACTAATGACCAAAGCAGTTGTCGCGCCCGGAAACACGAAGAAATCAATCAATCAAAAAATCCGTCGCTGAGATATTGCGGCCAATTTTTTTTATCACAGTGGATATACATATTTCTCATCAAAGTTGCAGCTTATAAATGGTGTATTGTAGGAGAAGCATTCATCATAACTTCAAAATTACATCTCAAGTTGACCATAACACAACCACACCACGTGAACCATCTGTTTTTATTGTTCAAGTATAAATGTTCTCAATTATTTGTTTTGCCACGTTTAATTAAATATTGTGGCAATAATGGAATGCGCGTGGTTACATTTTGTGCCAATGTTCTTCTCTTCATAAATATTAAGATCTAATTGGATCGTGGAACTGATTAAGTTAAGTGTGATCCCCTATTTTGTTTAATCAAGTACAGTACGATACAAAACAATGTTACACCAAATTTCAGTTCATGAAAGAGTTTGACATCCTGGTAAAACTCTTGATGAAGAATCGTATCATGTCATTGTGAATATAATGAGGTGCGGTATGGCAAAATTTGAAGCTTTGTAAAACACCTACCGCCTTTTTACACAAAATTGCTGCTAGTAATGGACGGCCACATATTCCTAACACTGTTGGTAAGAAAAACGATTATTGCTATGTTCTAGACAATAATATTCACTAGTAGTTTTAAATTACTCATACATTCATGACTTTTGCAATCTTGTTAATTAATTATAGGCATTTATTTTATTTATAAAGTTAAAGTCACTTCGAGATGGCCAATAATTTGCTGCTCTAGTATCTGCTTATCATACAAAGATTTTATCTACTCACCTGGGCACCCCAGGCAGTGACGCACGCTCTCTTGTGGATGTATAGCGAACTATTTATCTTGACAAAACCATTTTCTTATTTTGTATTTTAATATAAGTTGTAATAAAATAAAATAAAATATTACACACAACGATATCTGCTCGAGGAAGATTCTTCACTCGTTTCTAGATCGCTCGTAAAGTTGTACCTTTCTCTCGTAAGGAAATTACCTCTTTATCGTCTTGTATTAAATTACTAGTATTGGTGTTTTAACTTTTAATTATCCTGACGCAGGTTTTATTTGTAAATGTTTTGCCGGTACATTGTTACTGGGGATGAGTAATAATAATGACCAAAGATTCCTCGTTAGCACGCCATCCATTTCATCACACACGATCTGCACACGAAACTCGCTGCGTGTGAAGTAATCTTCATTTTCTCCCCCTTTACCTCCTACATCTCTTGTTCTCTGACACGTCGCCCTTTCACTACCAGCAGCTCTTTCGTC
This sequence comes from Teleogryllus occipitalis, assembly GCA_011170035.1. Lineage (NCBI taxonomy): Eukaryota > Metazoa > Arthropoda > Insecta > Orthoptera > Gryllidae > Teleogryllus > Teleogryllus occipitalis. The sequence goes on along the minus strand of BLKR01004765.1, from coordinate 46,789 downwards.
ATGCACGCTCCTGGCGGTTGTGCACGAATTATTTGTCCTGGTGAAACCTATTTATTTTGTATTTTACTAAAAATTGTAATAAAATAAAATAATATATTACACACGACGATAAAAGAACTTTATCTGCTCGAGAAAGATTCTTCACTCGCTCCTATATCGCTCGTAAAGTTGTACCTTTCTCTCGTAAGGAAAGTACCTCTTTATCGTCTTGTATTAAATTACTAGTATTGGTGTGTTACATTTTAATTATCCTGACCCAGCTGTTAATTATTATAATTTTTTACCAGTCTAACGCTAAAATTGGAATGAGTAATAGTAATGACCAATGATTTCTCGTTAGTGAACCATCCATTTCATCACACACGATCTGCACACGTAACTCACTGCGTGTGAAGTAATCTTAATTCTCTCCCCCTTTGCCTCTTACATCTCTTGTTCTCCGACACGTCACCCTTTCACTGCCAGCACCTCTTTCACTCATGCATGCTCCTGGCGGTACTGCAGCAAACTATTTGTTCTGATGAAACCCATTTCTTATTTTGTATTTTACTAAAAATTGTAATAAAATAAAATATTACACACGACGATAAAATAACTTTATCTGCTCGAGAAAGATTCTTCACTCGTTCCTACAACGCTCGTAAAGTTGTACGTTTCTCTCGTAAGGAAAGTACCTCTTTATCGTCTTGTATTAAATTACTATTATTGGTATCTTAAATTTTAATTATCCCCACCCAGCTATAAATGTATTATAAATGTTTCACCGGTCTAATGTTCAAATGGAAATGAGTAATAGTAATTACCAAAGATTTCTTGTTAGCGCGCCATCCATTTCATCACACACGATCTACACACGAAACTCGCTGCGTGTGAAGTAATCTTCATTCTCCCCCCCCCCTTTTGCCTCCTACATCTCTTGTTCTCCGACACGTCGCCCTTTCACTGCCAGCACCTCTTTCACTCATGCACGCTCCTGACGGTAGTGCAGCAAACTATTTGTTCTGATGAAACATATTTCTTATTTTGTATTTTATCGAAAATTGTAATAAAATAAAATAAAATAATATATTACACACGACGATAAAAAGAACTTTATCTGCTCGAGAAAGATTCTTCATTCGTTCCTACATCGCTCGTAAAGTAGTGGTTTTCTTTCGTAAGTAAAGCATCTCTTTATCGTCTTGTATTAAATTACTATTATAGATGTCTTAAATTTTAATTATCCCCACCCAGCTATAAATGTATTATAAATGTTTCACCGGTCTAATGTTAAAATGGAAATGAATAATAGTAATTACCAAAGATTCCTCGTTAGCGCGCCATCCATTTCATCACACACGATCTGCACACGAAACTCGCTGCGTGTGAAGTTATCTTCATTCTCTCCCCTCCTTTTGCCTCCTACATCTCTTGTTCTCCGACACGTCGCCCTTTCACTCCCAGCACCTCTTTCACTCATGCACGCTCCTGGCGGTAGTGCAGCAAACTATTTGTTCTGATGAAACATATTTCTTATTTTGTATTTTATCGAAAATTGTAATAAAATAAAATATTACACACGACGATAAAATAACTTTATCTGCTCGAGAAAGATTCTTCACTCGTTTCTACATCGCTCGTAAAGTAGTGGTTTTCTTTCGTAAGTAAAGCATCTCTTTATCGTCTTATATTAAATTACTATTATAGGTGTCTTAAATTTTAACTATCCTGACCCAGCTGTAAATGTATTATAAATGTTTTACCGGTCTAATGGGGGTGGGTAATAATAATGACCCAAGATTCCTCGTTAGCGCGCCATCCATTTCATCACACACGATCTACACACGAAACTCGCTGCGTGTGAAGTAATCTTCATTCTCTCCCCCTTTGCCTCCTACATCTCTTGTTCTCCAACGCGTCGCCCTTTTGCTGCCAGCACCTCTTTCAATCATGCACGCTCCTGGCGGTAGTGCAGCAAACTATTTGTTCTGATGAAACATATTTCTTATTTTGTATTTTATCGAAAATTGTAATAAAATAAAATAAAATATTACACACGACGATAAAAGAACTTTATCTGCTCGATAAAGATTCTTCACTCGTTCCTACTGCGACCCACCCCTCCGCCGGCTAGCTCAGAATGGGTTTTCAAGGTGGGCGCAAAATAAAAAAATACAATTAGAATAGCGGGGATCAGGGTCATTTGGGCCGTTGTGGATTGAATGCACTTACACAGAAACTCAAGTCGAATCACTTTCCACTTACTTAAGTATATTCTAATTAAATTGCTGTTACAGTAAATGAACATAAAACACTTTACATATACAAGAATTTTGTCTTGCTGAAAAGAAGAAAACAACTTACACTCTTAATAATTAACTACACTGTTTCCTTTCTCTCATTTAAATCAATTTCAAAGAATACTTAAAACTTTGCCTAATCATTCCAGTCGTAAATTTCCTAGTTGCAACTTTACAATTAGCTAAGTTTTTCTTGAAAGAAAAGATTGATTCTATTTTTCACAGAATATCGGTATAAAGAACCTGTACTAATACTTTCTTTCGAAACAAATTATTCCTTCTAATATCTACAAATTGTTCAAGTTGGCACGACCTTACTGTGTCTTCTCACGGCGTAGAGAAATCTGCGGCGTCGACTCTTCCAATCGCTCGATGTCCTTGTCCTTGCAGCTCGGTCGGGAGCAAAGCCGCCCCTCTACAGAACCGCACGGTCGCCCCCTTTCCAGTACCGTTGTTCAACTCACGATGTGGCCTCCGTCTCGTTTTCCGTTGATACTCTTTTCGTATTCTTTTATAGAATGTAACTAGCTTTTAATTCCATATTTAAAAGAATCTACAATACGACAACTGAGTCTATTGTATAAGAAGAATAAATATAAAAATAAAAAAAACTGCAAAGAAAAGAAATGAATGGCCTCGTTAGTTTCATGCTATTCACACTCCTCTCTCTTACAAAGATTTTAAATGGGTCACTTATACTTTCATCCTTTTCCTGATGAATTGTTTTAATGCATTGTAATATGATAATTACCTCCTCGAATGTCTTGAAGAGTTTTTATCGTAGATGCAGTCCTGAAGTCCGTAGCAGTACGAGGTGCCGCCTTCTCGTGATCGGTAGGTCCTCACTCTCCAGCTGTTACTTCAGAAAAGAAAGCTTTTTTTCTCACGACTCTCGGTGTCGCATACTCTACCGAGACGCTCTCTTACGGATATAGTTCGTAGTTTCCATTTTCGGATTGTATTCATGCGCGTTGGCGCGCGTTCAAACAGCTTATCTTATTCTTGAATATTGATGTGCTCCGTTTTCCGAGACCTCGGCAAAACGGATGGTCACACTACATCGCTCGTACAGTTGTGGTTTTCTTTCGTAAGTAAAGCATTGTCTTTATCGTCTTGTATTAAATTACTATTATAAATGTTTTACCGGTCTAATGGGAGTGGGTAATAATAATGACCCAAGATTTCTCGTTAACGAGCCATCCATTTCATCACACACGATCTGCACACGAAACCCGCTTGGTGTGAAGTAATCTTCATTCTCTCCCCCTTTGCCTCCTACATCTCTTGTTCTCCAACGCGTCGCCCTTTTGCTGCCAGCACCTCTTTCACCCTTTCTCGCCCGGCGGGCGGGCGGGCGGACGGGCGGTCTGCACTCTCCAATGCTCAGAGCCCAGAGGCGCGGCCGGTCGCTGTACAAATATTCTTGCGAGCTCGCACTCTGCTCTGATCCCTTTCTCTTTTCTCGTCCGTCGATTCACCCCTCCGCCTCCGCCCTGACTCCGCCCCCGCCCGACCCGCCGTCGCCACACCAGCCGCCCATCCAGTCGCACAGTGGTTCGGAATGGAGGCGAGAGGGGGCAAAATGTAATCAATCCCGTCTTTTGGACCCTTGTTGTATATTTTCTTCTTAGTCTCTTTCTTGTTCTACTCCCTCTTATTTTTCTTCTTATCCGTATTTTACCTCTTCCCCTCCTTATTTTCCTTCTTATTCTTATTCTTCACCTCTTTCTTTTTTCATCTCCTCCTTCTTTTTCTTTTTCATCTTCTCCTTCTACTTTTTCTTCTTCTCCATTTTATTCTGCTTTTTCCTTTCCTCCTTCTTCTTATTCTTCTCTTTCATTTTTTCTCCTTTTTTCTCCTCCTTTCCCCCCATTATTTTACTTGTTTCTTGCTTCTTCGTTTTCTGATACATCTTCATCCTCCAGTTCCCCTTTTCTGCTTGTGTCTCCTGTTCTTCTCCCGTAAAGCCCAGTCGAAATGCCATTTGCCAATACCTATACATCTTTTTGGAATTCTCCCAGCCTCTCTTTCCTATATTCCTCATCAACACCTATATTTCTTCTTTCTTTCCTCAGACTCATTTGAACCATTCATTTTAAGAAGATGTGTAGTACGACAGTGATAAAGTAGGTAAAGGATAGTGCTATTGACTACGACAAGAAAACTCAATCACGTTATCCCACGTTTAAAATAAGTGCTCTGGTTACAGGCACGCTACTTATGGAACTACGCAGGAAATACAGATTAGCCGGATGGTTGTTAGAGATGTTACCGTTGTTTTGGCTAATTCACTATCATGATCTTAACTTTCGCAATTTTTATTTGTAAAAATCGGTTACAGTGCATAATGATAACAACAACAATTACTATTTTTACGCAATAATAATATTAATAATGAAAATATTTGGCTACAATGGGCTGTTTGACAGGTGGTAACCATAAGGCTACAGATTACAATACACACATCTACATTTGTAATAAAAACAAATTAAAATAAAGTTAAAGGTACACCAACTAGAGGAACAAAATTAGTGGATAGAACCATTAATCCATGAAATTAAAATCAATGAACAGAAACCTGATGGCAAGCAAAAATTACAAAAAACATGAGAAAAATATGCACCTTTCCCAATGGTTGGCTGTTCAAAAACATCTTTTATTTATTTTTATTGTTTCTGGTTAACTATTGGCGGCCATTTTCGTTTTACGTCGTGCACCATTTTTCGTGTTTGTAGACATTTACTCTTTTGCAAATTATTCAGCTCTGGGCTGTTCTGGCATTCTAGAATAAAAGGCGTTGGATTCAGTATACTCTGGCCTACCAATTGAAATATTATTTACCAACCTTCCATGTTTTTATTTGAGAAATATTGGCAACCAAATCTATGGAACGCGAATAAACCAAGTTTGATTTTCAGAGAGTAGAGTATAAGGAGTGGCAAATTTAAACGCGAAAAAATAAACAAAACGCCGACCTGGATGGCCGAGGTGGCTAAGGGCGAGTACCGACTCAGCGCTTCGGTCCGAAGGGTCGCGGATTCGAGTCCCGCCTTGGGCATAGCTGTTTGTCCCTTGACTTTGTGTGTGTGTTGTCGCGGAGGGCCTCGCGTTCTGCTGACCCCAGATCAGAGGAGCCCGCAAGAGTGCTTGTGTAGTGTATGGTCGAATATGCGTCCGTTCGGGACGTAAAGGGCAACCGGCTGCCGGCTGGATAAAAGCCCTAGGAGAAAAAGAAATAAACAAAACGCTGAATTTATTTTTTTGTTACCTTTTATAAAGTATTTTCATATTATTCGGTTCAGCATTTAACATCAAAATGACCATATATTCAATTAGAAACGTAAAACCAAAAATGTCCACCATTTGCAAACCAGATACAATAAAAATAAATCAAAATATAAAAAATAAATCAAAGAGAGAGTTTTTGAACAGCCAAAACATATGAATAATAAATACCTTATTTTACGTAGTGAGACTCAGGCCATGAGGCCTGCTCTTTGGCCTGACCACACATATCATAAGGAAATGTATGTACAAAATATGAATTTAATTTTTTTCGAGATTTTTTTAGAGCTTGTCCCGGCTGGGGTGGTGCCCCATTGTTGGGAGAGTCCTGGTTAGGGGGAAACCCCACCAGCCGACGGTAGGTCGGCGCCGGATCTCTCCATCCAACGGGGGAAGATCACCTCCATCTCCCGAGAGAAAAAACATGCACTACACTAACGGGACTAATGACCAAAGCAGTTGACGCGCCCGGAAACACGAAAAAATCAATCAATCAATCCTCCGCCACCGTCATCCCTCGCTCAGCGCTATCCCTTCTACCTCAATCACCCTAGTCGCCGCCCTCACCCACGGCCCCTCCCCTCCCCATATCACTTCCCCCACCACACTCGCCACCTCCCCTACTACCCCCACCCCCGCCCCGCCACCTGAGTCTGATGGAAGTCCGCAGCGCTTGAATCAACACGCAGTCTCCCCTCCCCCCGCCCACTCGCTTTTCCGGGCACCCGGAGCGCCCCCCCCTTCGCACTCACCTCCGGGCCGACAGGTGAGAACGTAATGGATGGACCCGCCCGCCCGCACGGACTGCGTTCGCGCACACGAAAACTGGGAGGGTTTTGCCTCAGACGGCGAACGGGATTCGCGGAGAAACGACGTCCCAAATACTTAGCAGTGGATGTAAATGCAGTTGATTATTAAAATATGCATATCTATCTATTTATCTCTATCTCTATCTCTCTCTCTCTCTCTCTCTCTCTCTCTATATATATATATATATATATATATATATATATATATATATATATGTGTGTCTGTGTGTGTGTGTGTGTGTGCGTGCGTGTGTGTGTGTGTGTTTAGTTAGTGTATGTACTCAAAAAGTTCTGCACCGATTGAACTCGATATACAACCCGCCTCAAAGATTGTTTTTATCTATTTTTCGCGTCAGTAACATACCCGTGACAGGGGAAAACATATTTTTTAAGGGTCGCATGTGTACCAGCAACCGCAGCAACTTTCGGAAGCGAAGGAAACATTCGCCATATTAGCTAACGACTGCCGCAGTTGTGAAACATTATTTGTTCTTATTTAAATTGTTTTTTTTTAACAAGAAACGTCGATACAACAAAATACAACCAACGTGGTAAAGCTAACTACTTGGCATCTTCATACCTAGGCAGACCATGTCACATGCAGGAACATGCTCAAGATACAAGAGAGAGAGAGACGGAGAGAGAGACGGAGTGAGAGACGGAGAGAGAGAGAGACGGAGAGAGAGACGGAGAGAGAGAGACGGAGAGAGAGAGACGGAGAGAGAGAGACGGAGAGAGAGAGACGGAGAGAGAGAGACGGAGAGAGAGACGGAGAGAGAGAGACGGAGAGAGAGAGACGGAGAGAGAGAGACGGAGAGAGAGAGACGGAGAGAGACGGAGAGAGAGACGGAGAGAGAGACGGAGAGAGGGACAGAAAGACGCAGAGAGAGGGTGAGACAGAGAGACGGAGAGAGAGAGACAGAGAGACGCAGAGAGAGGGAGAGACAGAGAGACGGAGACAGGAAGAGATCGACTGCCGGGTTCCGGTAGACTTTTTCTATTGTCATTTGCTGATATCGTACAACGTTTCGACGATGATATTTCTCGGCATTTTCAAGTACTGAAAAAATATTTTTATGCACACTTATCAGAATAAATTACGATTTTCTAGGTGATTATTTGTTCAAACTTACCTAGAGCAAAATGATATACTTTTTGAAATCTTATAATTATAAAAATCGTATTAATAGGTGATATACTATTGAATATAATAAAAATGATTTTGATGTTTAAATTATTTTCAGTACGTGAAAATGACAAGAAATATCATCGTCGAAACGTTGTAGGATTTGCACAAATGAAAACATTAAAAGATTTAATAATTAACTGTCTTTAAGTTTGATTAGGTATTTTAATGATAATAAGATAATTTATTAGACAGTTACAAGTAATAAACAGGTAAGCTGTGGAATTTATTCATTTCCAAATATTTTTGCGAGCGTAATTTTTTATGGATTTCTTAACAAATAAAAAGCGCATTGTGATGGAAATAGAGTGTGAAAGTAGCTGAAATATAAAAATATTTTACTCATTGGTTGAAACTGTTTGTTGGAAATGAAAATTTATATTTTCATTTATATGTAAATTGGAATACTTCTTCTTCTACTAAATAAACATTGAAGCAACTGTCACAGTGTCGTTTATAAACTTTATTAAGATACTAGTTTCGGGGCCCCCTGCATGTGTCTCCTTAATACTACTAGTGAGTAAATTTTCCTCACTCAAGAAATTCTCTTACTTCAAGAATATAAATACAAAAACACCGCGGTTATACACACATTAACGTTTACAGAGTAAATATTACATTGCTCTTAGGAAATGGTATTTTCACATATCACGACAGGGATGCCATTTGTAAAAATGTATGCCAGTGATTAAATTTTACTCTTCACTACTCTTCTTGGGTTAAATTTCTGAGCCGCTGAAGTAGATGGGAATATTACGCAACTTTCACAACGATCAAAGTTGAGGCCGCCAGCTACTACATGTTACTCTTGTGTTGCATGCAGAACCAGATATCCTCAACCGGAGGAGCAGGTTTATTTGAATTTATTTTAAGTTACTCGGAACTCCGTTTCTCACTATCAATGCTTACATTCCGAGATTCGTAAAGCGTATTAAAAAGATCTGTGGGAACATGCTTACGCAACATTGTATTTTGATTCCCAGTGTAAGTTTCATCTGAAAACACACAAATTAAACTACTTGTATGGGAAGGATTCTTCTTTTCTTTTTTTTCTTTTATTTTGTTTCCGAAATATTTCCAGATACCTTGTGTTGAAACAAGCATGAATTTATAGTCTTCAGAATGCTTTTTTTCTCAGCTGGTCAACTCGTTTGAATGATATATTTTTATTTTCCTTCCAACATAGTTTTAAGGTATTATCTTTTAGCGCAAATTTCCAAATCCAACTAAATTTATGTCACGCTGATGCAGTCTCGAGTAAAATTTGGTTCAAGTCTTTCAAATTATAAGTTTTTCAGCGGCTGAAATGTAAGTTCTTCAAAATGCTTGATTGTTTCTTTCAATATTTCTTTCTTCTTAAATTTGTCAATGATAATTATGTAATCTTGAAAAGAATTGTCATGTCATTAACTTTTGTTTCCATATGGGAAGTTCTGCAGTTATGTTTTCCACGTCAGATCTTGCGGTTTATAGATATCTAGGAACGTTCTGGTTATCTACTCAGTGTTACATATTGATCTTTAAATTGTCCTTTTAAAGAAAAAATCCTTACATGTAGAACAATAGAAATCTATCAGCAATATACAATCACAACTATTTAATGAGAAATATATTTACATGCGTCTTTGGCTTTTGATGTGAATTTTTAGGGTCATTTTATTTATGCTCGGTTACAAAATCTCCGAGTTATTTACTGTACATTATTATTGATTATTTTGTTCTTAAATTGATTTCCTAGGCAGTCTATTTTGTTTTAAAGTGGGGGAATGGTCCCGAAATTATTATTGACATACGATTTATTTTTGAGATTTGTTGATCTGAATGAACATTTGATAAAATTACATTTTACAGCCACCATTTCGAGACAATGTTTGTCTCATTTTCAAGCATGAAAGAAACAGTAAACGTTTAACTTAAATATATGAAGTTAAACAGCCTTGAAAAAGAGAAAAAGAACATACTCTCGAGACATTGGCTATAACATACAAGTATAAAATTTGTATAAATAATACTTGCTTATATAACTTTTACACTTGTGTAATGTAATCAATTGTTGATTCACACCAAAAATATCTTAAAAACTATGGAATGTAAATTAAAATTCATGGACCATTCATCTCTCACAAATTGCAGAATGTCAATAAAAACTCACTTGCCATTCACCTGAACTTATTTTCTTCTTAACGCATCGGGCCGTGCCCGTCATTTCCTGTCTGTTTCCGCCCTTGATCTGCGGGCGTGGGCGTTGAGGGCGAGGTCAGGGGCTGCGGCAGGAGTGGGGTGGAAGCTGCAGTGGGGAGGGGCGGGGGTGGGAACGGGGTTTGGGGCGGGATGGTGGCTGAGAGTGGGGCGGGGATAGGGGCTGGGGCTGGGGTGTGGGTGGGGGTTGGGGCTGAGGCTGAGGCTGGGCTGGGGCGGAGGTGGGGGCTGGGGTGGGACTGAGGCTGGGGCGGAGGTGGGGGCTGGGGCTGGGGTGGGGGTGGGGGCTAGGGCTCAGGTAAGGGTGGGGGTTGGGGCTGAGGTAGGGGCGAGTGCTGGGGCTGGAGCTGGATGGGGGTGGGTTGGGGGTGGGGGCTGTGGTGGGAGTGGGGGCTGGGGCTGGCTGGGGCGCGAGTGGAGAGGAGCAGGGGCCAGTGCTGAGGCGGGGATGGGGGTGGGGGAGGGGGCGGGGCGGGGGTGATGGCGGGGTGAAGCAGGGGGCGGGGAGAGAGCGGAGCGTTGGGCTAGGGCGGTCGTTGAGGCGAGGGTGGTGGCTGGGGCGGGGTGAGGGCGGAGTGCGGGTGGGGGCGTGTGTGGACGTAGTGGGCGGGGCGGGGGAGTGGAGGCGGGAGGTAGGGCGGGGGTGCGTGGGGGCTGTGGGGGTCGAGGGAGCGGTGGAGCGGGGGCGGGTGCTGAGGCAGGAGTGGGGGAAGGGGCGGGGCGGGCGCGGGGGCGGGAGCTGAGGCATTGCTGGGGGAGGGGGCGCCGGTGGTGAGGCGGGGCGGGAGAGGGGCGGAGGCTAGGGCAGGCGTGGAGGCGAGGATGGGACTGTGGCGGGAGTGGGGTGTCGGAGCGGGGGCGGGGGCGTGCGTGGACGTTGGGGGCGGGGACTGAGGCAATGGGCGAGAGCGGAAATGCTGATCAGGGGCGATGTCCCCACTCCACCAGCGGCCAACGCGGCCAAACGCAGAGAGGATTACGCAGCGGCGACGACCGCAGATGGCGTCTGGATGGCCGCTGGATCAGAGCAAGAGTCAAATCGGCGCCCTCAGCACGCGCACACACTATTCAATTCCAATGCAATTCAATTATGCCTTGTTTTACGTGGCGACGCCTAAGCCATTAGGCCTATTGACATGCCTTTAGCCATTTAGCAGTAAGAGAAGATATCACTCGAACAGGTCATTAGAATTTAACTAAGGGATTCTTTTAGGCATAAGGATCTCTTACGTGAAGTAAAGCTACAACACGGAACAGCCGGCTTTACTTCGTCTCTAAAGAAATCCATAGAAATGATTTTTTCGCCCTTAAAATATCCACGGCATTGACTTTGCGTATAACAGTCCTGTACGATAACAGGTTGTTCAGATCAATAAACGCTCTAATACGCATAAATATGTTAACGTTGTTTATTTGCTAAAAGATTGCAGGTTATTTAGAATTATACAGTCCAAATTGTAAATATCACATGAAATATTACTTTTAGCAGTGATATTTATTGTATAATTTACAATTTGTATAATTCTAAACAACCGGTAATAAGAATAGAAACGTAGCTTCTGGGTTAAACCACCATCTCGATCAAGTTTTTCGTCTATTTTCTCTGATCCATTAAGCAAATGCTGAAATGGCCTCTTGTTTTGCTTCTGGACTTAAATGTAACTTCATTATCTGTGCACGTCTCCTAGAATTCAGTGGAAAACATACTTATTCAAATTATCATTCTCGACGTTATCGCGGCAGAAATTATTATTCCTTCTCGAAAGACATGATGAGTAATAACAGCCCAAATGTATTGCTAATTTACCCTTGAAAATAGATTTTATTATATCGGAGCAAATATTTTGTTAACCATCCTTGCAAAAATGCTCATTTCTTTTTCATTAAAATTTCAAGTAGTACACGACTTAGAGTAGGGATCACAGAATTATGAAAACGTGCCCAGAATTCATTTCTCTCCGTGGCACGTCTCACAGTTTTTAACTGTTTTGATATAAAAACGAATTTCAAAAAAATAACAGCTATACCATCAAAGCCGCAATGGATTGTGTGCAAGAATGAGTTCTTAAAATGCTTTCTTTCCACCTTCGAGTAACGGAGTTGAAATCCCGCTCGAGCTGTGTGAAATTTGTGGTGAAGTGAGTAAATATATCGTGTTTCCGGCGCATCCACGACTTTGATCACTAGTCCTGGGAGTGTAATGCATTGTAGGGAAGGGAAATAACAGTATTCATCTCCTGATAGAACGTAGAATCGGGGACGAATCCACCATTAACTTGTGGGATTTCCATCTCCTGGAACCTTTTCCAGCGAGGAGTGTTGTGACTAGATAGTCCAGAACTAGATGGTTGCGTCTAGAATAACAGTATTCATCTCCTGATAGAACGTAGCATCGGGGACCAATACACACATAAAGTTGTGGAATTTCCATCTCCTAGAACTTTCCCCAGCGATGCGTCTCGTGACCAGAAAGTCAAGAACCAGCTGGTTGCGCTTAGATCTAGCATAGTGGAAAGAAAGGATTTGCTGAAAACAGGGAAATATTAGATTGAACAGATTCAAGAAATAATGAATCTCGTGTGTAAGAGGGTTATTTTAAATTCAGGTCCGTTTGTTAATAAGAATAAAATCTATTTTTGCCAAATCTACAAATTTTCATCTACTTTCCTTCATAATATTATTTTTGTTAAAACATTTGTCACACCGTTCAAAAATTTGTTTTGATGCCGGTAGAAACAAATCTACCGCTTCGCCTGTGACGAAACCCAGTACATGACTGCAATTTTTACTTCAACATCGTAGATATATGGTAAACGAGGACGGTACTTCAACAACTGAACACTTATTTAGCGCCTTTTCAATAACTACCTTCTACAGACTGGGGTGGTCGCACCGGGAACGGCGGCTCAATGAATCAACTGATGTCACTGCAGCGCATCTGACCGCGATGTCCTAGCTTCGAGTCCTGACGGCGACAGGGATTTCGACATAAACTTTTCAGCTAGGTCAAATTCAGTCGCTGTCAGAAGGAGAATTCTAGAGACCAGCTGCTCTGATCGGTAGCTTTCCGCAGTTTCTCCGATCAACACCAGACGAATGCCGGAGCTGTACCCCAACAAACGGGCCACAGTCCGCGCGCGATCTGTCCTTCGTCTTCCTTGTCCTATCCTCTCCCCTTACACACACACACTTACACGAACATGCACTACACTACCACATATTCCGGGAGACCGGTCGGGGTCTTAAAACATGTCCCGGCTGGAGCGGTGCCCCGCTGGTGGGAAATACCTGGTTGGGAAACTCCCGCTAGTTGTTGGCACCTACTTTTTTTTCCAAGGGCTTTTATCCAGCCGACAGCCGGTTGCCCTTTACGTCCTGAAGGGACGCATATTCGACCATACACTACACAAGCAATTGCTTGCTCCTCTGATCTGGGGTCAGCAGAACGCGAGGCCCTCGGCGACAACACACACACAAAGTCAAGGGACAAACAGCCATGCCCAAGGCGGGACTCGAACCCGCGACCCTTCGCACCGAAGCGCTGAGTCGGTACTCGCTCTCAGCCACCTCGGCCATCCAGGTCGGCGTTGGCATCTTCTTGCGGGGGGGAAATCACCGCCATCTCCCCACGAAAACATGCACTTCACTCAGGGGAATAATAACCTTATCAATTGACACACCCGTAATCAATCAAACAAAACGCTTTAAGTCTGTCCCAATATCTAGCCCCTGCGGTACACCGGCTCTGAAATGTCTGCGCGGTTGGCAGCCGTGCGTGGGAGGGCGACGCGTCGCGACGCCGCCAGCGTTGCAGAGCGACGCCAGCGCCGACGACCACCGCAGGCGCCGCGACGCCCCACCATTGCGGTCGCGTCGGTCAGTGATTCCACGGCCGCCTATACACAGTGCGGTCGTGAAGCCCTGCGGATGGGGCTTCACTGAGCACGTCGAATGCGAGCGCGGCACATCAAATCGGACGAATTGCGGTACTCACGGATCGAGAAGGCTTGAATGTAGATAGATATTTATTATTTCTGCAGGGAGGTTTATACAACCTGGTGGCAGAACACTACAATTTACATATTACAATTAGGAGTATTAATACAATGTAACTTTAAATTATTTTAAGACGTAATAATGTATGACGATGTATGAATGTATGACGAATATATGAATATAATAATTTAAGGAGTATCATTAAAATGTGAACAATTAGATTAATAATAAAATAATAGTATTAACTCTACATTTTATGGCTGACCTGTACAGTTATTTTAACTTATTAAATACATTACTCTTTAAATGCACTGCACCTGTATTTCACTTCCCTTCACAACATTTGCACTTCACTTCCCTTTCTACTTCTATATTGCACTACACTTCACAACACCTCACCACACTGGAATACAATACTACTCTGAATATTATTATATATTAAATAAAGCAATGCATTTAATAGTAATTATCACAATACTAATAATAACAATAGCAATAAACTTGACAATAATTAAAAAATAATAAGTTATAATAAGCCTAACTTACTAAATTAATAAAATTTGCAAATATCATTAGTTAATTTACTTCTAAATTTTTGAACACGTAGTAGGGTGGTGATAATTTAAACAAATTGGTTTAAAAAAAGATATATCGAATTTATTGATCGGCTGGTTATATTTTCCAGGCGCGTCAACTGCTAAGGTCATTACTCCCGTAAGTGTAGTCCAGCTCTAGTGTATTCCTGTTCCAGCATTCGTCAGGTGTTGATCGGAGAAACTACGGAAAACTTCCGATCAGAGCAGCCGACCGCTAGAATTCTCCTCCAGACAGCGACTGAATTCCACCTAGCTGACAAGCTATTGTCGAAAATATTGCCACTGTCGGAACTCGAACCTAGGACCTCCCGGTCAGAGGCACTATAGTGACATCAGTTGATGCACTGAGCCACCTCTCCCGGTCTCTCCCAGTACAGCGGCACCGTCCCAGCCGGAACAAACCATGAGCTTCCCACTGGTTTTCCGACATGTGTAGTAAAGTAGTCCACATTAGTGTGTGTTTAAGTAAGGTCAAGGAATGGGAAAGAAAGATCGCGCGCGTTCGTGGCTGGTTTGTTGAGGTTCTCTCCGGCAATCATCTGATCTTGATCGGAGAAACCAAGGAAAACTACCAATCTGAGCAACCGGCCGTTAGAATTCTCCTCCAGACAACAGCTAAATTCAACCGCTTTTTTCTAACAAGTATCAAAAATACGATACTATCGCTGTTTGAAAATGCCAGAACTTTCTGGTAAGAATTGCTACAGAATCAATGGTAATGCTGGCTCTCAGATACATCAGCCGGTTTTAGGATTCTGGCACCCCACTGTCTCACCAACATTCTCCAGCCTTCCTAGCATGAGTACGCTCAATAATTCCGTTAAGCCTCCCGTTATTACCGTCTGAACCCATATCCGGCGAGCCGTTTTTAAATCGAGACGCTTCATTGGCAGGTGCAAAAACATTCGCGTCTGAACACGAACGAAATTTCGCGTTTTATTTTATTACACCGCGCCACCGTACCTAAATGGATTTCGCAATTTTCCGCTTTGCAGAAGTTCCCCCAACTCGACCTTTCCACCTTTTTTTATTACTCCGGCCCGCCCTCTCTCTCTTTCTCCCTCTCTCTCTGGTCGCGGTACAAGGGTAGGCGTATAAACCTTTACCTTGCGGATACGGCAAATTAAAAAAAAATCCATTAAAATAAAATTATTGCGGCCCGTTGCTTGGCATGAAGCATTCAGTAGTGAAGTAAAAATTACCTTAATTAAATTTAGCCGATGTTTATACCTTGTAGAAATTAACTTGTAGCAAACTGCGGAATGCTCAATCCCTGCGTCACGTGATACAGATGAGGAGCTGAGGCGTGTTCTGGCCACATTCTGTGGGTGGGTGACGAGAGAGAGAGAGAGAGAGAGAGAGAGAGAGAGAGAGAGAGAAAGAGAGAGAGGGAGAGGGAGAGAGAGAGAGAGAGAGGAAGAAGAGTTCAAAAGACAGAGGGAGAGACGGCTAAACCTAGCATGAGAGGGAGGGGGATTGATTGATTTCGGGTTTCTGGGTACATTAGGTCAGGTCATTAGTACCGTAAGTGTAGTGCACTTTTCCCTCGTAATATGATCTCTTCCCCGCTGAATGGTAAGATCTGGAGCCGATCTACACGTCGGCTAGCAAGGTTTTCCCCAACAAGGTATCTCCCACTGGTGGAGCACCGCCCCAGCCGGGACAACCTCTAAGCTTCCTACCTGTCTCCCGGAATATGTGGTAGTGGGGTGCGTGTTAGTGTAAGAGTGTGTGTGTGTAAGGAGTGAGGATAGGACAAGGAAGAAGAAGGAAACATCACGTGCGGTCCATGTCTCGTTTGTTAGGGTTCTGTTCCGTCATTTACTTGCTTAGTACGGAAAACTACCGATCGAAGCAGCCGGCCGCCATAATTCTCCGCCACATGGCGTAAATGCCACCTCAGCATTTGCTCAAAGGATCAGGGAAAATGGACGAAAAAGCGGATCGAGATGGGGGTCATTGACCCAGAAGCGGCGTTACTATACCTATTACAGGTAGTTTAGAATTACACAATCCAAATTGTAAATAATACATTAAATATCACTGTGAAAATTAATATTTAATATAATATTTACCATTTGGACTGTAGAATTCTAAACAAAAGGGAATTTGATTTAGCTATCTTGTTAGAGTCGAAAATCTTGCCACGGTTGGGTGTCGAACCCTAGGACCTCCCGGTCAGAGGCACATCAGTTGATGCCCTGAGCCACCTGAGACGGTCAGGGAGAGGGAGGATGGTGAGTCCGATAAAGCGAACGAGCGAGATATACAGGGAAAGAGAGAGAGAGAAAGAAAGAGAGAGAGAGAGAGAGAAAGTGAGGCAGACAGAGGGAGACGGAGAGAGAGAGATAGAAAAACAGAGACAAAGAGTTGGCACGTGCAGAAAGAGAGAGAGAGAGAGAGAGAGAGAGAGAGAGAGAGAGAGATAAAGAGAAAGAAAGAGAAAGAAAGAGAAAGAAAGAGAGCAAAATCGAGAGCGAGAGAGAGAGAGAGAGAGAGAGAGAGAGAGACAGAGAGAGATAAAGAGTTGGCACGTGCTGGTTGTTGCAAGTCTCGGAAAGCTCATCTGGTGGTTGGATTGAGGCGAGCTCGGGAACGTACGTTGTAACCACGGAGCTGGGGTAGGTAGGTATGTTGTAAAACTTTTTTTTCTACGTGTCTGTGGGATGGGCTGCGAGAAAGTATTTAGTTTCGCGTGTTATCCGGCTTTTCCACTCTCTCTGAGATGGGCGTAATGTGAGGAAAAATGTTTTTGTTTAGAGTAATCTCTGCTTGTAGCGATTAAGTTTGTCTCCTGGCGTAAATTTACACATGTGTTCTACTCTAAAGAGCCATCTTTAGGCGAATAGATATTAAAATGCAGTAGAACGCAAACTCAATAAACAGGCAGAACGATTCTTCGAATTTTTGAATTATTCGATTTTAGTTATCCTCATTATCATGGTCGAAAGTTATTCTCTAAATGGAAACTCTAATATATGATTCCTTCTAATGGTTCTCTTTACAGCTTTCTAAGATTAATTGCAGTTTCACGCTAGAGCAGTAAATTAAAAATGGGTCACGGGCAGTGAGAGATAGTAGTTTTATCATTACTTTCCACTCTCTCGTAAATCACACATTTAAATTTCTTCAGTTTGCTTCTCTTGAGAAAACATTACGTTTATAAAACCGCTGTCCCGTTGCTTTGTTGTAGTTTTGAAAGGATATGCAGGAAATCACAAAATATATTAATATCATTTATTTTAACAATATCTTGTATATTTGCTTCAAAGCTTAATACTTCTTCCTTGTAAATGTTTTACAAACATATCCAATCTCTTGAATTAAAAGTTAAAATGTCAATTTACATTTCTTATAGATTTTTAAAATTATAAACATTTTGGGTTGTTTCCCAGGGTAATGTACATTTTCCAGAAAACAAAGTAAACATTATTTTATTGTTTATAATTGAAATTGAAAAGGTGCAATAAATTACAGGGGCTAAATTGTTTCTGATTATTGCAGAATTTAAGACCTGGAAACAGAATGTAATATCCAAATGGATTCATATTACGCAAAAATAAACACGACATACAGTTTCACGAACTCATATAAACACTAAGATTTGAGTGAATTTCAGAACATGCAAAACCTCAGTTTGCCAAATGCCACATTAAGAGGATTAACTTGGACGTTTCAACATTTATTTTTCAGCTGTTTGACCAGGAGTGGGTAACAGATGTGTACCGAATGAAAATAAACCTATTTTTGCGTTTTCAAAATTAATTTCATCTACAAAATATTTTTACTCGAGAAAATTAATTTATGGAAAGGAGTTATTTACTTTTTCTAAATCTTCACTTCTGAATTAACTGTCATGTCTAATATATTTTTGGTGGAAAGTGATCAAGATGAGAAAATTTTTGTTTGGGATGTATGTTACATTTTTTTGTTTTCCAATGAATCTTTTTAGAAAAGTGGATTGGAGGAGCAACTAGAGATAGAAGACGATGTTTTCGATGTATAAATGAATCATTATCATTTTATTACTTTATTTTGTGTGATCTCAACTAAACATGAATAAATGTGACCAACGTTAAATTACCTCTCACCATGATTATTGTTACTAATGCAGTTTTTAAAAAATACCGATGTTTCAAAATGTTGAGGGAGCCATGATTTTTTAAAATCAATTTTTGAATTTTGTCGATGTTTTGTTGATGTCGCACCTCTAGAAGGAACACATAAGTCAGTTCTATGAAGAGGGACAATGAGATTGGACCCACTGCTTTGTCAATTTTTTCCCTATTGTCCCCCCCTCCAAAAAAAGAAGCAGGCACTCGACTTCAACAATTTCCCCCCTTGTTACCCCAAATATCTTCTATTGTGAACAGTACAATTCGCAATGATCATGTACTCCCTAAAGAACGTTCGCTCTGGAACGTTTAAAGCTAGATTTACCCAACAACATTAGAGCATTACCCGTTCTTGGCCAGCACATATTCACGGCACCAAAACATCCTCCGACGGTAGCCGAATTGCTTGACCGGTAGCGGTAGCTCAGTGCATCAACAGATGTCACTGCAGGATTTTCGACACTAGCTTTTCAGCTAGATCGAATTCAGCTGCTGTCTGGAGGAGAATTCTAGCGGCCGGCTGCTCTGATCGGTAGTTTTCCGTGGTTTCTCCGATCAACACCTGGCGAATGCCGGAGCAGTACCCTATCAAACGGGCCACGGACCGCGCGCGATCTGTCCTTCCTCTTCCTTGTCCTATCCTCTCCCCTCACACACACACACCTACACTAACATGCACTACACTACCACATATTCCGGGAGACCGGTCGGGAGCTTAGAGCTTGTCTCGGCTGGGGCGGTGCCCCGTTGGTGGGAGAGTCCTGGTTAGGGGGAAACCTCACTAGCCGACGGTAGGTCGGCGCCGGATCTCGCCATCCAGCGGGGGACGATCACCGCCATCTCCCGAAAAAAAACATGTACTACACTAACGGGACTAATGACCGAAGCAGTTGACGCGCCCGCAAACACGAAAAAACCAAAAGCAAACCGAATTGCTTGACAACTTTCCGGGAAGTCACGGAGGTTAAGCAACTCGAGACACCGCGGGTTTCTGGATGGTTGACCGTCTGGAAATCCCGGCGATCTAACGGCGCTGATCCCCGGGCTGAAGTGATAAAACGCTATTACTGACTATGACTGATGATGACTGACTAGCAACATAGAGGATTACTCCATGTTCAACTCCAGCATAAATAGTTAGAGAAAGTTCTTAAGAAAAACAACAGTATTAAAAAACTTCCTTGTATCAAAATAGACCGTAGACGATGATTGACTAACTTAATAGAACATTACTCTACGTTCGACACCTGCACTAAACCAAGTGGTTGGAGATAATTGTTACGAAAACCATAACATCTTTAAAAAATTTCCTGGCATATGTTCCAAATAGACTGTAGACGATAACTGAACCGGGAGCGGTAGCTCAGTGTATCAACTGATGTCACTGCAGCGCCTCTAACCGGGAGGTCCTGGGTTCGAGTCCTGACGACGGCAGGATTTTCGACACTAACTTTTCAGCTAGGTCGAATTCAGTCGCTGTCTCGCGGAGAATTTTAGCGACCGGCTGCTCTGATCGGTAGTTTTCCGTGGTTTCTCCGATCAACATCAGGCGAATGCCAGAACAGTACCCTACCAAACGGGCCACGGACCGCGCGCGATCTGTCCTTCCTCTTCCTTGTCCTATCCTCTCCCCTTACACACACACACACTTACACTGACATGCACTACACTATCACATATTCCGGGAGACCGGTCGGGAGCATAGAGCTTGTCCCGGCTGGGGCGGTGCCCCGCTGGTGGGAGAGTCCTGGTTAGGGGGAAACCCCACTAGCCGACGGTAGGTCGGCGCCGGATCTCGCCATGCAGTGGGGTAAGATCACCTACATCTTGCGAGAAAAAAACATGCACTACACTAACGGAACTAAGGAATAAAGCAGTTGACGCTCCCGGAAACACGAAAAAATCAATCAATCAAACGATGACTGATTAGCTCAACGGAGGATTTCTCCAAATTCGAATGGTACAAATGGTACTCCAGTACGAATGATTAAAGAAAGTTGTTACGATCAACATATCCCGGATCAACAATTATGATTACGATTTTTAAAACTACTTCCTGCAATCTAGAGAAAATAGACCGTGAACGATGACTGACTAGCTTAACGGAGAATTACTCCACGTTCGCCACTAACACGAATGGAAAAAGAAAGTTGTTACAAAAAGCAACAGAATTTTTAAAAACCTTCCTGTCATCTAAAGAAAATACACGGTAGAGTATACGCCACTAGCTTAACGCAGGATTAGAGCACTTCAACACCAGTATGAAGTTTTAGACTACATTGTTCCGTTACTAACAAAATATTTTCGTCTAGAGGATAGAGAGGGTAAAGGAAGACTGACTAGCTTAACAGAGGATTACAGTACCTCAACACCAGTATAAAATTTTAGACTACATTGTTCCATTACATACAAAATAGTGTCATCTAGAGTATAGAGACGGTAAAGGATGACTGACTAGCTTAACGGAGAATTACAGCACTTCAACATCAGTATGAAATATTAGACTACATTGTTCCATTACTTACAAAATATTGTCATCTAGAGGAAAGAGACGGTAAAGGATGACTGGCTAGCTTAACAGCACTTCAACACCAGTATAAACTTTTAACTTAACTTAATGACTTGACTAACTTAATGGAGGATTACTCAACGTTCGACACCAGTACGAACGGTTAGAGAACGTTATTACGAAAAACCTAACAGAATTTAGAAAATCTTCTTGCCATCTAGATGGAGAAAATAGATGGTCAGGATGACTGACAAACTTAACGCGAGGCTACGCCATGAATGGTTAGAGAGGGTTGTTATGAAAAAACGCAACAGTTTTTAAAAATTCTTCCTGTCATCTACAGCAAATAGATCATATATCCACTCCCCTGCGCTGCCGTTGCAAACTTAAGGGCCGTCGTTGCCCTAATAGGTGTTGCCATAAACCCGACTCCCGTGCCTATATTCCCCGACCTTTTCGCGAAGTAACAGCGCGTTACAGCAGGGTCGAGGGGCTCGTAGGTTGTATAATTAATAGCCTACGCCTTTATAGGCTGTATACTCCACCGTCGGGGAGCAAGTCTCGCTGAGAAATCTAAACCGAAAGATTAGTGTGAAAATATGAACGTTTTATTGTTTGTTTTAGTGGTGTTGGTAACAGTGTTCCGTTTCGACGCACGTTTCGTTTTTATTTTCGCGTTTATGTACGGAATTCGTGACGAACGAGGTAAAACACAATCCACGTTCCGGAGTTCAAACAGTGAGGTGTTTACACAGTGTTTTATTTGTATGGTACAGTCATCGTCATAATTATCAGCGTTAACTAGGTTTTACGATGCGATTAAAATTTTTGAGGGATTGACAGTCGTCGAGTTCCAGAAGAAAGACTTCTGTATCCAGTCTGAAGTTTAAATCTCTATATTAAAAAGAGAGCTCTCTATATTAAAAAGAAAGCTTCTCTATATTAAAGTTTTCATTTAGAAAGAAAGTTGAGTTTTCTTCTTAATCTAATTTCATGATATTTTCTTTTACACTTAGCGGACTACGTGGGAATTCTGCCGCACTGGTACCAACTTGCAGTTTCATAGACTATTTAAATTTTGTTTCAAATTTTACGGTATTAAATTGTATTTTAATTAAAGAGTGATGAAACTTGCGATAAATAATGTTTAAAAAATATTAATCAGGATATATGTGTTAATAAGTTATCTAAAGACGGAATATCATATGATTAGGAATGGTTGAGTAATATTAAGCATACCTTTTAATTTAACGAATTTATTTTTATTTAAATTTGTATTTATAAAAATGTATTGAACATTAAAAATTATACTATTGCAAACTGTTATAACTCTAGAACTGACAATCAAGTACAAAAATATTACTACCGCAAATACTACAATTCTAGCATCAATTTTTTTAGGAATAATTTCTGCACAAATCTTGCAGACTTTTTTGTCCTTTCCGTTATAGTATTCTGTATTCTCAGTTATTTCTTCTTCGTTTTCATCATTTTCAAGAAATCCCTCTTCATTATTGTCTTCTTCCTCAGATTCTACACATGTTTGCCCCCTTGCTGTCACAGTCATATTCAATTTGATGATTCTAAAATATACTGTCACAATTACTGTCCTTTGGCTTCGTCCATTGCGCAACATTTTCTTCAAAATCATCTTCATTAATATTCACACACTCTCTTAACGGCCTAGTCATGTTTTCTGTACTTCAGAGGCTAAACAGAACAAACAGTACTATATGGCAGAGTGCGACGCGCACTCAGAGTTACACTGCCACTGATGTGGAGTCCCTAGATCTGCGCGCCAAAAAGGGCTGATAATTTTCCTGAAATGCATTCCACAACAGTTAGCTCGCGAACCGTTCCTGAACATGCATTGTCGGGTGTGGAAATAAATAAATAAATAAATAAATAAATAAATAAATAAATAAATAAATAAATAAATAAATAAATAAATAAATAAATAAATAAATAAATAAATAAATAAATAAATAAATAAATAAATAAATAAACCCTTCATTGGCAAGGCGAAAACAAATTACATCACTAGTAAGGTTCGGTCGGACAGACCCAGAATTTGAATTATGGACTACTCGTAACGGAACATTTTTACCTTGCATTTTATTGTCCTTTTCACTTGTTATTGACTCTTAATCACTGCATATTGAAAATTAAAGTTTTAAAACACAAAAATTTATATTATTTAAACGTGTTCAATATGTTTTAATGTTTCTATATGTGTGTAGAAACACTGAATCCCAATCTGAAGCCAGAATTCCGCCACCACCCTTCCGTTTTTTTTTCAATCGCGAAAAAACACCGTGAAAATGTATTTTTTGTTTTCGGGGATTGTTGTCAGACCCACAAACTGGACAAGTTTTTCTATATGTATGTCGACGCGCTAAATGCGAATCTGAAGCCAGAATTTCGTCACCACCTTCCAATTTTTTAAATCGCGAAAAAACACCACGAAATTGTAGATTGTAAATTTGAGGGTGTTTAATTGGTGATTTAAACAACTGGAGGGTGGTGTCGCAATTCTGGCTTCAGTTTCAGATTCAGCGCGTCATACATAGAGAAACATGTGTCAAGTCTTTGGGTCTGACAACAAACCCCGCAAACAAAAACATACAATTTCACGTTTTTTTCGCGATTTAAGAAAATGGAAGTGGGTGGCGCAATTATAGCTTCAGATTTAGATTGAGCACGTCGAAATACATAGAGAATCGCACACTAAAAACAGTCACTTGGTCAGTAAGGTAGGGTCTCCCAGGCCCGAAGCAAACTAAACATTCACAAGTAACGGCTTCTCAACAATGAACAAATAACCAATTAGCTGTAGAGGAAGGGAAGACTTTCATTGAGAGGTAGACAGTAGTAGGTGGCATGTCATCCAAACATAAATAAAAGCAACAAAAATATTCCCTTGGGTCTGTAAGACCCAACCTTACCAATGAAGAGCTAAAACTGTAGAAGGGAAAGTACAAAAAGAATCAAGTTTTTAAATGAAGTATGAATGAAGGTTTCGGAAGTCGAAAGAGTCCCAGGACTCCACGTCGATAGCAGAGTGTTAAATGAAACGTAGTGGATCCTAGATGTGTTATCAATTGCTCCTATTTGGGGTTTTATAGTGAAAACATTAATTATTAATAATATTTTAAAATTAAGAGAATAAATGCTCATTTGCCGTCAATAATTCATTATGACATTTTCAAGACCAAATATAATATAATTAAAATAAAGTTGTCGTAGAAAGTTATCTTTGCACCATGAGGTTATAGTTGGGAAAGTAAAGATAACGGATGTTTCAAGTTCGAAGATTTTGAAATGAAAAGGCTAGTGAGCAATTATAAATAAACGCTGTGTCCAACAATCTACTAACACATGTATCCCATAACCGAAAACGTTTCAGTGATTATAATTATATGGGATGAATTATGTTTTTAACTTAAGGTGTATAGCACGATATCTTACAATAGTTCACCAAAACATACATGCAGAAATCTAGGTAAATACACATTTCAATTACATTTCAAGAAACATTTTGAACTATTTTTTTTTCAAAAAGAACAGTGATTGTAATATTTCAGAATTTATTTTTAAAAATAGCAACATCATTAAAGAAAATTAAAGGTGGTTTCGATGTTTCTATGTATATGAAGTACATTTCAGTTGTACCTTGACAACAGCTCTCTCTTTTGTCTTATGTAATCGTAGGGGTTCCGCTAGTTTCGGATGAGGTCACAACATAGTTGTCAAAGATAATTGGAACGGGAAAGGGGGCTTAGGGCATCAACTGATGTCACTGCAGTGCCTCGGAGGCCCTGTGGCTCGGACGGTGGCGACGGTGAAAGCGAGAAAGAGAGAAAGAAAGAATAGAAAAATAGGGCGACGAGAGAGAGGGGGCTCAGAAAGGAAGAAAAAGAGAAAGGGAAGGAAAGAGAGAAGAAAGACAAAAAGAGAGGAGAGAATGAAAGAGAGAAAGAGAAATGAGATTGAGAAACGCAGAGAAAAAACCAGGGGGTGAGATAGAGAGGCAGAGAGGGAGAGAGACAGAGAGAGAGAATAGAGAAACAGGGCGACGAGAGAGAGGGGACAGAGAAGGAAAGAAAAAGCGAAAGGGAAGGAAAGAGAGAAGAGAGACAAAAAGAGAGGAAAGAATGAAAGAGATAAAGAAAAATGAGAGTAAGAAACGCAGATAAAAAGCCACGGGGCGAGATAGAGAGGGAGAGAGAGACAGAGAGAGAGAGACAAAGAGAGACAGAGAGACAAAGAGAGAGAGGTGAGAAGAGAGGAGAGAAAAATGAGAGTGAGAAACAGAGAAAACGCCAGGGGGCGAGATAGAGAGGGAGAGAGAGACAGAGAGAGAGACAAAGAGAGTGAGGTGAGAAAAGAGGAGAAAATGAAAGAAAGACAGAAAAATGGGAGTGAGAAACGCAGAGAAAAAGCCAGGGGGTGAGATAGAAAGGGAGAGAGAGACAGAGAGAGGCAGAGAGAGACAGAGAGAGACAGGGTGGCAGAGAGAGAGAGACGGAGAGTGAGGTGAGGACAAGAGAGAAAACACTATTCCAACCCAATCCCGTTGCTGACGCAACGGGTTCCGGCGGGCAGGTCAAGGGTGTTGGGGGTGGGGGTGGGGTGGGAAGCGGCGGGGGTTGTGGGGGTGGCGAGGCGTGAAGGGGAGGGGGAAGTCCCGCAGGGAGGGATAAACGAGACACGCACCACGCCCGGCGCCCAATTAAACAAAATTAACAAACTGCGCTAATTGAATATTTCATTCGTCCACGATATCCAGTTCTCTAGCCCTGTGGCAGAAATGCACTCTGGACGATGTTAAATGGTCAGACGGTACAGCCAGCCAGCAAAACAAAAGAAATGGTTTACAAAAACGTATCACTTCAAAAAATAAGAAAATGTAAGCAAAACAAATTATATAATCAAAAAATAAGAAATTATGTAATTGGTTATCTGCAATAACGTATGACATGGTACAAAAATGGTTTTTGTTTTGGAAAGTTTGGTGACTTGATGCCTTTTGATATTTTTCATGTAGTATACGATATGTATCCGTACTTATCCAAACAGTGTTGTCTAGTTGCTCTTTCTGACAGATTTTAAATCTTACGTAATTTTAATATTTTCAATCAATCGCCTTTGGGGCAATACGAACAATAATTTGTTCATGACCTGTATAACAGCAACTAAGATAACAAATCTTGGGAAGAAACGATAAGAAGAGAAGGAGATGTAGATGACAAAGTATTATTTATAACGGCCGATTAAAATATCACTGTCTGACATCATAGACGTGTGATTATTTAGATGCCATTTTTGTACAAACCAAGATTGAAATCTGAAATTTATATGAAATTTCTACATTATATAGAACTATATTATATATTATATATTTCTATATTATATAGAAATATTTTAAAATTTCATATTTAACTGCCTTACAAGTCCATTCGGATACTCTTCCCTTTGTTTATAATAATTTCGTAAGAACACGCGAGAAAACTACTGAATATGTCCTGTAAAAACAATGGATTCAAAATATTAATGATTTCACAATTTAGCACTGTGTTGAAGACATATGATTCATACATTCTAAATCAAAGATACTTCAAGTTCTGCGCTTTATCAGGACCAATATTTGAACAGTACATCAAACAAAATTAGGCCTCTCGGGTGGCTAATGGCCATCGTGCCAACTTTCCGTGCTGCGATCCTGGGCTCGATTCCCGGACGAGGCAAAAATAGAGCTGAAATTTTCCAATGCAAATCGCTTCCCCGTCTAGCTGTGTGACCAAATAAAACCTCAGGCAGGAAAAAAAATTCTGTGATGTGTAAGCTAAGACATGTACGAAACGTAAGATAGATACGTTAAGATACGCAAGTATACCGTAATATACCGTATAAATACGTTAAGATACGCAAGTATACCGTATACCTCATAGATACGTATACCGTAATATACCGTATAGATACGTTAAGATACGCAAGTAAACCGTATAGATACGTATACCGTAATATACCGTATCGATAAGCTAAGATACGCAAGTATACCGTATACCTTATACATACATATACCGTATCGATACGCTAAGATACGCAAGTATACCGTATACCTTATAGATACGTATACCGTAATATACCGTATCGATACGCTAAGATACGCAAGTAGCTACGACGAAAGGAATTCGCCATACTCGCCACATTTCTCGCTTACCCCCAGGTGCAGATAACAAATATAAAAACAGGGTTCAGGCAGCTGAGCACCACTATCCGGCAAAAGTCGTATAAATCCGACCCTAAAATACCAAATACATACATATATTTTACAAAATTCTTTAAAGTAATCTAAGCCGCTAATGTTTTGAGTTCGTCTTACATTCGTCAACACGGAATATCTCACTAAAACGAAGTAATGTTCGACTTTTTAGCACACTCTTCATTTTACAGCCGTGATGCTGCTCTGTCTAGCGACGATAATTCTTTCTCTACTCTTCAAGCATCCTCAAATCAAGCCTTCCGCTCCACCGCAAACCAGGACAATGACACACTCCGCCTGAGTTATGATTTTTTTTAACCGCCTCAACTCCCTCCCTCCTTTTTTCCTTTCACTACACACCTTAGCTGAACGCGAAACTTTTTTTTTCTCGTTTCACCTCGAGGTGTTGGTAGAAATGATGGGGGTGCGGGTGGGGATGGTGGGGGTAGTGGTGGTAAATTGTTCTTTAACGAAAGGCGCGGGTCCCACCCTCTCACGGGCTACCCTCTCGAGCAATTTCCCCGGCAGTTAAAATCACGGGTGCCAACCCCCTCCCACCTCCCGACGGCTTCCGGTTAATTAAGTTGGCAGGCCTGCGTGTCAAGCGAGAGTGTGCTGGCGGGGGCTGGAGCCCTGGAGAAGGCTCGCAGTGGCCCGTACAGTGGGCCAAAACGTAGAACAGAGCTATTGGTTCAGAATGTTTATATTAAAATGCAAAATGCAAGATGCAGGATGCATTATATTAAAATGCAAGATTAAAATGCTTAGGTGTTTCAAACAAAGTGAATATTACCCGTTTTGTTATACAGTCGACTCCGGTTATAGTGAACTTTTGGGGACTCACATGTTTGGTTCGCTATATCAGAGGTTCACTATATCCGATGATGTCCAAATTAAATATAATTTCTTCCCAATGATTGCTTTTAATATAGAGATACAGCAAAACTCATTAACAACACGAACTGAAAATATCAACATCTTTATTTGTCCTTAAAAAATCAATTATTTTCAATTATTTGCTTCGTACAGTTTTCATTAGTAATTTCTCTACATCCTTCTCCAGCCAGAGTTCGTGCTCTCTCCATATTTGATTCTGCATTGTCCTCTATTTCTAAGTATCGCAATGCAGCCTTGACACCTTTCAATGCCTCTTCCACTGTTGGAACACCGTCCCACTCGCCAAAGGCCCTTCTACTAGCCTAATAACGTACGAGATCCAATTAACATCCACGACTTATTTCCTACTTTCATTATAGCCGAGGTTCAGGTTCATTATAACCGAATCTTCTTATGCTTATTTGTAATGCAATTGACACGGGACCAATGATTTATGTTGACTATAACTGGAGTCGACTGTATTTATTAACGTCATTTTGCGCAGAAACAGCAACTTAAGCAGCGGTCGAAGTTTGTAAACCAAGGCGGTAGCCGAGATTTATAAACAAGCAAGACCTTTAATGATGCATTTAGCCACGCATTACGAAATACTTTTCATAATACCAACTTGTCATAAGAAAAAATAGTCTTGAAATAAGTGCATATTCATACGCAATGTTTAGCTAAAAACTCATTTGTGTCGATGGATCTTATTGACTAGTAGATCCTTTGCAGACGCCGGCCGTTAAGAGTATATTTTCGATCCTCTGTCGGGTTACATTGGGTTGGAAGTTGACAATAACAATAAAATATTTCGAAAAATTATAATGAACTGAACCCTCCATAATAGCAATTTAATGATTTATTGAAACCTTTGTAACTCACATAACTGACTCGAGCGTCCGTAACTTCAACGTCCGTAATTTCAACGTCCGTTGCTCAAACGTCCGTAACTTCAACGTCCGTAATTTCAACGTCCGTTGCTCAAACGTCCGTAACTTGAACGTCTGTAACTTGAACGTCCGTAACTTGAATGTCCGTAACTTGAACGTCCGTAACTTGAACGTCCGTAACTTGAACGTCCGTAACTTGAACGTCCGTAACTTGAACGTCCGTAACTTGAACGTCCGTAACTTGAACGTCCGTAACTTGAACGTCCGTAACTTGAACGTCCGTAACTTGAACGTCCGTAACTTGAACGTCTGTAACTTGAACGTCCGTAACTTGAATGTCCGTAACTTGAACGTCCGTAACTTGAACGTCCGTAACTTGAACGTCCGTAACTTGAACGTCCGTAACTTGAACGTCCGTAACTTGAACGTCCGTAACTTGAACGTCCGTAACTTGAACGTCCGTAACTTGAACGTCCGTAACTTGAACGTCTGTAACTTGAACGTCCGTAACTTGAATGTCCGTAACTTGAACGTCCGTAACTTGAACGTCCGTAACTTGAACGTCCGTAACTTGAACGTCCGTAACTTGAACGTCCGTAACTTGAACGTCCGTAACTTGAACGTCCGTAACTCAAATGTCTGAGACGCAAACGTCCCAAATACAACCATTCCGTAACTCAAAAATCCGGAGTACGAACGTCCGCAACTCGAACATCCGTAACTCTAACGTCCGTTACTCGAACGCTCTTAACTCGAACATGAAAAACTCGAACGTCCCAAACTCGAACGCCCAACCTGGAAGGTTCCAAACTCGAACATCCCAAACTTAAACGTCCGAAACTAGAAAGTGAAAAACTACGTCGGTAACTCCAACGTCGGTTACTCGAACGTCGGTAACTCAAACGTCGGTAACTCGAACGTCGGTAACTCGAACGTTGGTAAATCGAACGACGTAAACTCAAACATCCTTAACTCAAACACTTGTAACTTAAACTGCAGAACTCAAACATCAGTAACTCGAACCTCTTTAACTCAAACCTCCGTAACTTCATAACGTGGCAAGACCCACTGAACGGCGCTCGAGGCGGCGATGCGTCGGCGGAGGCGGAGAGGCGGCGGTGGGGGTAACCGGGGCTGATGGGAATTACCCATAGTTCCGCGGGCCTTAACAAGATAATGCCGCCGCTGCCTGAACGTTGTGTGGGAGAGCGCGAGCGCAGAACTCGACGATGGCAGGCAGTGGAACGAGGAGAGAGACAGCGAGCGACAGAGAGAGAGAGAGAGAGAGAGAGAGAGAGAGAGAGAGAGGCGAGAAAAATGAAGAGACAAAATGTGAAGGATTAAAAGCCAAGAGAAAGAAACAAGTGACAAGGGTTTCGGGGGCAAGGGGCCCTAAAATAATAGTATATCGAATTGGAAAGAAAAGACATACGTTTCGATTTACAAAACTTCGAATTATAAGGATTATTATTTAACGAGTTCATAATTTGACTATGTATTGAGGAGAATGTTTCTGAGAAGAATAAGAATAAAAAAGGGACTAAATGGATGTTGTAAAGTTTGAGCAACAGACAAATAAGGCCAAATATTCCACAAACAGGAAGGACACAGTACATAAAACTATTGAAACACTAAAACTCAAAGAAGTCATGTTTCAATTGATAAAACTACTAATTATGAGGGTGTCCATTAATCGAGGTTAAAATTTAGTTATATATAATGAAGAGAGAAAAATGGGAAATTAGAAAATAAAATACTAAGAAGGTCTGACAAAAGAGAAAACGGATAAAGGAAATTGAAAGATTAGGTTAAAAAATATTATTCAAATGAGTCTAAAGGAAAAGTTGGATGTTTCGATTGATAAGATTTATAAATGTGTAAAATATTTATAATTTTGAAAGAATGAGATTAAAAACAAATTGAAAGAGAAGATACTGTAAAAAAATTAAGAATCAAAAGCGAAGAAGTAGGAGCTTAAGAACAATTCAAGAAACTAATGCCAAAGTTTCAGAGTTAATACTGTAAAATACCGCATAATCCAATAACGGGCGAGACACATTCTGAAAACTTCTAAAGTTTACGAATAACAGGATCTCAACGAGGCTAACGACGAACAAAACAACGGACTTTGTGTAAAATTCAAAAATAATACATCAATCACGTAAAAACATCGAACACAAAAAGCGATGTTATGCAAGCATTGGCTTAAATATGGATTTTATAAAAACATTCATTTTTCGAATGTTTTATTTAATTTCTACGAAAAATTTCATAAATAAATATTAAAGTTTGAAGAAGACAGCCCAGAAATGTAGTTGTTACCCCTTGTGTTTTGGCCTGCGCACGCCTATGATTCGAAAAATGCTAATACGCAAGAAGGCACAGATGTTGATTGGGAGAAAACGAAAAAAGAAATTAGTTTTATTAAAATTTGGAAGCAAGATTTAAGAGTATAAGAAAGTAATAGACGTTAAAAGGGGGAAGTAAATGTGGAAGAAGAGTAAGAGACAAAGAGGTAGAATTAGAAAGATAACACACTACAGGACAGAGAAATAATGAGGTAAAGAAGGTGAGTAAATAAAAAAATTGAGAGGAAAAGGTGAGAGATAGTGATGTATGAAGCCAAAAGACGTTCATGTGAAGGGTGGTTAAGCAATGAGAAAGGAATATAAACAATCATGAAAGTGAGAGAGAAGGAGAGGAAAAAAGATGGAGAGATCAAATTGGAACAGTAATGGATATTAACATGAATAAGAAAAGAGATGAAAAGTGAAGAGGAAGTAATGAGTAGAATAAACAAATGGAAAGAAGTAAGGAAGTAGACAAGTAACTAAGAAGTTGAGAAAAAAAGAACAGAGTAGAGGAAGGAAGATAATGATGAATGGAGAAAAAGTTAAATTACTGTTTATCTACAGTAAAATATGCAGGCAAAAAAGAGAGGGAAGGATGAAAAGCAATGTAGATTTAGTCCAAATAAGGAGGCGAACGAACGAACAGAACGGGAATGAAGACACCAGCACCGGAAAAATTTCCCTTTTTTTCTCTCCCTCCAGCAACGCCCGCGTTTACAGGCGAAAAACGGTTTATCAGAAGGAAAATTGCCATCCGGGCCCCAGACAGGTTTACGCCACGGAGCTTATCACACGGCGCTGAGGGACTCTGCGACAGCGCCCCTGGCGGTGGGCGATGGTATCAGCGCCCGCTGCGGTCGTTTCCGCTTCCGTCGATCCATCCCCCACCCCACTTTTCACCCTCCCCCCACCATCCAAGCATAATGAGCTAAGAGCAGCGCCCGACGGAAGTCATTTTTACGAAAGTGCGTAGCATTGTTGGCTTGTTTTTTAGTTATTTTTCTTGATAAAGAGACGTCTGAGTGAATAACGCGGCGAAATTAAATAAAAAGAAATAAAAATGCGGTTAAAGTAAGGAGATAATGGAGCGTTTGGGCAGACATATTTTTTACGTCAGAGAAGTTACCGTTATTGCTATCTGAGGCAGTTAGCTCTTTGGACTGTTATATCCAAGTTTGCAGAATCAAATGCAATGGAAGCCGTTGATTTTTAAGGCCGAAAACTTCCTTCGTACTCTTTCCTTCGGAGGGGAAGAAAAGCCGTCTGTCCCATGATGTAGATTGATTGATTGTTAGTGATTTGGGGCGCGTCGACTACCGAGGTCATTAGTCCCCTAAGTGTAGTGCATGTGTTTCATCGGGAGGTGGCGGTGATCCTTCCCCGCTGCATGGTCAGATCCAGCACCGACCTACCGTCGACTAGCAGGAATTTCCTCAACCAGGTATTTCCCACCAGCGAGGCACCGCCCCAGCCAGAACCAGCTGTGAGGACCCCCGGCATGTGTGGATGTGTAGCGCATGTTACTGTAAGGGTGTGTGTAAGAGGTGACGACAGGACAAGGAAATTGGAAGGAAAGATCGCGCGCGGTTCGTGAACCGTTTGTTAGGTACTGCTCCGGCATTCGCCTGATGTTGATCGGAGAAACCACGGAAAACTACCGATCAGAGCAGCCGGCCACTAGAATTCTCCTCCAGACAGCGACTGAATTCGATCTAGCTGAAAAGCTAGAGTTGAAAATCCTGCCGTCGGCAGGACTCGAACCTAGTAGGACCTGCCGGTCAGAGGCGCTGCAGTGACATCAGTTGCCCAAGTTGTAGATTTGCTGCGTGTAAAAGATCAAGCCTGAAAGGAGCCTACGAAAAAAATTAAAACCGCCAGTTTCATCGTCCGGGAGATTCTCTCATACTTCGCTAGATGTTGAAAGCAGCGTGGTGAAATTTGTCGTGATCAGGTGGAGCTGTGTGTGCTGGCTTGACAGCTTCTGCCTCGCTACGTAAAATAAAGCATCACTGAACTGAATTGAATTGAATCTTTTACTTCTTATGCCACTTGTTGACGTAATTGCATATTTTACTCCAAAGTCTTTTCAGCAAATTATGCAGCACAATGAAACACAGGCCAGGAAAAATAGGTACCAGCCCCTGAAGTCAAGATCATTATGATCAATGACCAGTGTATCTCAGACAGGTACAAAATGTGTAAGTACTTTTCATTAATTTATATTTCTGGTTCTTAACCTTATTATGTGACTTTATTCTAAATATTCTTATTCTAAATGGAGAAACAATTTCTAGTTTTTTTGATTTTCTACAAATGATGTTCTTCAAGAATACTGGCACATGTTTTTCTGATAAACGACCCTACATAATTGTTTTTTTCGTTGCTCAGGATGACATATCAGAAACAATTTTTTGTCTTGAATTGTTCTAGTGCTGCAGCAACAGTTGAACAAATGTTATTTGATGTCATGGATGAGGATGATGAGACGGGGAAGAGTGACTAGACGCGGTCTTCAAGATTTATAGGTAGTCTTTATACCTGCAGCATTGCGCTTTTGCATGTAGAAACTGGGCAACGAAATGGAAGATTAAAATCAACCCCGCGAAATCTACAACTAAAGTCTTCACTTTCAGACCTTATTCCTTCCCCATGCCATTTAAATTGAACAACAATACAATCCCTTGGACTCCTCACAACAATGCCGTTAAATACCTGGGTCTTCACATGGATACTACACTCAACTGGAAAATACACATTGATACAAAAGTCCAACAAGCCAAAGCCAAAATAATACAGCTAAAATCACTTATAAATAACAGTAAACTTTCACTAAATAACGGTATCACCTTATACAAAACCATCATTAGACA
Organism: Teleogryllus occipitalis; assembly: GCA_011170035.1. NCBI lineage: Eukaryota > Metazoa > Arthropoda > Insecta > Orthoptera > Gryllidae > Teleogryllus > Teleogryllus occipitalis. Next base: position 12,560 of record BLKR01004765.1, on the reverse strand, counting down.
TCTTCTCCTGTACGCTTGTCCAATTTGGACAAATGCCGCCAAGTATAATATCAACAAAATTCAGGTTATTCAGAACAAATACCTAAGAACTATCACCCACGCCCCCTGGTTCATTCCCAATAAGGAATTACACCACGAACTTAACCTAAAACCCATCGCACATCACATAGCCTTTCTTGCCAATAACTTTTATTCTAATCTAACACTCATCAATCATGAAAGACATATAAATTTAGGAAAATATAATGAAAACCCAACTAGAATAAAAAACCGATATCCAGTTCATTCTTTTCTCAACATTTTTTCAAACCTCAGTAATTTTTAGAGGTGCTCGGTGATTCCCCTCGTCAATTGTAGTTTAGAGTTAGTATATAAGAATTAGATATAAGTCAACCATACAAATGAAGAGTTTCTTGTAAACTGAACTTTGTAAGTCAATCCTATACAAAATAAAAATAAAAAAAAAATTGCGCTTTTGCTTGAAGTGATGGGTGTGGCAAAGGAAATTCAGAGAATGAAAAATATTATGACCAAAAAGGTTCTTTAGACTTGATTATTTAGACCATTTTCCTTTTAGAGATTATTATTGCAGAATAATTCTTATAGTGTAAAACAAATGTGTAATAATTTCTCAGAATAACGCGATATCTATATTCCATTTTTTACAAACTTTTATTAGCCATTTTGAATTGTTTTTATAGAAAAGATAAAAGGATGTTTATTTTTAGTTCTTTACAATATTCCCCAAAAATAATGTAAAATTTGGTAATATTATGGAATTTTCATTATGTATCTGGCAGATACAAGGATAGCAATACGTTTTTGAGGATAGTAATCGAATAATGAAGAAAATAGAGAAAATATTCAAACACAAAACAGTCCCTCAACGATTTGTTGTAGCGTGAATAGTTCCTACGATAAACCGGGGTATACGTGGGAAGATTTTCAAATGAAGTATCTTGTTATATATGAAGCAAAATATAGTTTTCGGTTGCGCGTTTGATGACATTACAGATTGTTTTACTTTATTAACGAGAACTATTATCCCCCGAGCAAAAGCATTTGAGGAAACGACGAAGAAATGCGAGTTAAGTTTAACTTATTCGGTACCTTGTGTCGCCTTCAACAAAAATTGTTGTAAATTTAACTGTACCTTTCCACGAAGCTTTGGAAATGGGTAAACAAACAATTGCAAGAATCTTACTGCCGTAATATTGCTACCTAAAAACTCCTTGCCGATCCGGTGTACGAGATCGCTAAGGCAGTAGTGTCGTAGTGATCTCGGACCAAAGGATCGCGAGTTCGAGTCCCACCTCGGGCATGGTTGTATTTGTGTTCGTCCTTTCACCCCTTATCATCACCATATGGTTTCATGTTCACAGTTACCATAACGTTAACTCTAAGAGTGATCGCTAAATGTTGATGTGACTTTAAATAACAAAAAAACACCTTAAATATGATGTAACTTTATCGTACACATGCAATGAAAAAATCTTTTTTTTTACCTTCTAGTATTTTATTCATTACCATTAAGTAAAGAAAAAAAGATAACGTTAAATGAAAATATCTTTTCAAAATTGTATTAGCAATGAAATAATTTGGACGACAGCGCGTTAAATTTAATTCACTGGAGAATAAAACAGTTGTTTGCGCTGTCAAGAATAACGAAATCAACGAATGTTTACATACACGTAATGGATAAAAACAATTAATTAATGCATTTTCAAAATCAGTTTGTTGTACTCCATCACTAACATTCCGTAAGGCAAGGCAACATTTTACAGCCGAAAAAAATGGAAATAAAAGGAAAACAGAATAAAGCCGGCTGTTTAAAAGGGAAACGTGAACTGTGTAACAGATGCACACAAATCGATCAACGTCGTATTTTCATCGGATCACAAGCAGGAACAAAAAAGTAATACCACGGGACTTCCACAGACAGCTGTCAGGGCCTGCGACTGACAATAGGTGTAATTGCCGGTTTGTGGCCTGGCATCCAGCGGTATGTTTCTCAAATTTATAAAACTACTTTGCGCTGGTGTGACCCACATTACTCCAATATTTCATCAAATTAGGGGTTCACAACCATAATAGACAAAGTCCACCTTTTTTTAAAAAAATGTAATAATGTAATTATATGGTAAAGGGGAAACATGTTCTGTTCCCTGTCATACTGAATCAAGTTCTCATCCTAGGCGTAGCGTTCGTTTTTATTTTTTACTTTACCGGATTTGATCATCTGTTGAAACTTTTCAAGCTCAATTTCTCAAAGTCAGGCGAAATGTACTTCATCTGTTTCGGTAATGAATGTTGATTTGACCAACAACGTACTATAAGAAGTGATGGTAGAATTTAGCACTTTAAATTTAAAAAAATACATTTTAAAAACAAGTCTAAAGCATTTTATAGCACTATAAAAACTAAAATGTAGCATTTTGTAGTATTTGTTGAGAAAAATATTATTAAAGAAGGACTCTTTCAGATAAAAAAGTATTTTGATGTTTTTTTAAATTTTTCCATTAAAATAAGAATATTATGAAAACTAATTTCATATATCTCTCCGGGCAATATCACTGCATCTCCCGAGAAACAACATGCACTACACTATCGGGACTAATGACCAAAGCAGTTGACACGCCCGGAAGCACAAAAAATCGATCTTTGAAATATGCTACTCGTACTTTTGCTGAATCGAAACTTGTTTCTAATTTATGCTAATTAGCTCGTGCAATGAAAAAATATTGAAATAACTTTTATTCTCGTTTTATATTTGATATTATTTTTTATGAAAATTATAAGCCAACTTTACTGACAGAAAATACTTTAAAACATAAATATTCACAATTTTCACATTAGTACCAAACGTGTTAAAACGATGCAACAAATTCCTGGTTTCATGACAAACGCATTTAGAACGTAAATTGTAATACGTTTATTCGGGTTGTAACGGGCAATAACTCCATGCGATTCCCAAAAGAAATAGAATCATAGGGTTCTGTTATGCAAATTATTTAACAGTCGAATTTGCGAACTGGTGTCACATTAGCATAAAGTACCGCAACATGAAACTGTCGCAATTCTATTATGAGACATTACATTAGTGTCCGCCTCATTTACCAGCTCCAATATTTCATTGGCAATATTTTACTTCCGATTTTTAAGGCTCTCAAGGGAACTGTTGTTTTAACAATTCGACATCGCATTTTTGAAATAATTCTAGACTAAACATTCATTGCTCTTATAAGGTATTCAACAACATGGATAATTCACCGACTGAATTTAGCTGAGATCTAGCAGTGTCGCTGTCACTGAAGCGACTCCGATTGATAGGTCCTAGGCTTCGTATTCGACAATGGCGGCTTTTTGACACTAAACAGCTAGGTCTTGTCTAACTAGACACTGGAGGATTTTCGATATTAGCTATATAGATAGGTCGAGTTTGAGGAGAAATCCTGCGGCCGACTGCTCTGATCGGAAGTTTCCCGTGATTTTGTCCCATGTACACTAGCCGAATGCCGCATCAGTAATAGAAAATGCGCCACTGACCGCGGGCAATCTTTGCTTCTTCTCCCCCTCTCTCCCCCTAAACTCATAAACACGCAAACACATATAGAGGAACTACAATGCCACACATGTCGGGATTAAGTTGCTGTCTGGAGGAGAATTCTAGCGACCGGCTTCGGTGTTTTTTCTGTGATTTCTCCGATCAACACCACACGAATGCCGGAGCAATACCCTTACAAACGGGCCACGGGCCGCGCGCAATCTTTCCTTCGTCTCCCTTGTCCTATCCTCACCCCTTACACCCATACACTTGCGTGGACTACACTACCGCACATGCCGGGGGACCGGTCGGGAGCTTAGAGCTTGTCCCAGCTGGGGCGGTGCCCCGTTGGTGGGAGATACCTGGCCGGGAAAACACCGCTATGCGTCGGGAAGGTCGGCGCCGGATCTCGGCAACCAGCGGTGGAGGATCTCCTCCACCTCCCGCAATAAAAACATGGCCCATAATATGGAACTAACGACCTTAGCAGTTAACACGACTGGAATCACTAATGAATCAATCAGTCGGTGTGTGTCTGCTTTAAGTAGGTAGGTTGGGACGAATTGTACACCCCTCCCACCGGGCGCCCAACCCACAGAAAATACGAATCAGAGCAGGCGACCGCTATAATTCTCCTCGAACTCGACCGAGCTATATAGCTAATATCGGAAATCCGCCAGTGTCGGGACATGAACCCTAGAACCGCTGCCGGTCGGACTAGCCGCAGAGGCACCGAGGTAAGCTCAATCGGTCACCATACAATAGTTATCTACACTGTGGATATCAATACTATATCCACAGACTACTGTAAACTGCACGCCTTCGAACTACCTACGACCCAGAAAAATTAAGACATGCATTTTCTGCACCATCTCTTCGATGAAATGCGTTCTCAACACGTGCCGTTTTCGCGAACCTTTGTTCTCACCGTTGAGATGTCGTTCTGGGTACGGTGGTATTACAGCGTATCGTGGTGTTGTACCAAAGTTAGAGGGTTCAAACCGGATGAAAGAAGTGTATTTTTAAGGAGGTAAAATCCTTCATAAATAAATCTACAACGTGTGACAGCCAGCTTTACTTCCCAACCGAAGGAAGGAAGAGAATTAAAGCTGACTGTCTCATGTTGTAGATTCACTGCATATAAAAGATTCTCAAGAAGCCTTTAGGCTAAATTCAAATCGCATGTTTCGACGTCCAAGTAATACCTTCTTTCTCTGCTAGATGCTGAAAGAAGACTAACAAAATTGGCCTAGCCAGCCGGAAGAGCGGGTTTGCTTTGCCCGAGTCTGGCCACGTAAAATAAGTCATTAACTAACCAACTAACCTCTTCACGCCTGGATTCACCAAACAGTATTCACACACTCATTATATTACCATTGAAATAGTAAATATGACTAGAGGGTCCTAATCAAGAGCAAGAGTTTCACTCGCAACACCTACGCACCCTCGCGGAGGCGTCCTTCCTTCCACACCCGGACAAACCCAATCTCAGGGTGAATATTTACCAGGAACAACGGGGAATCGAATTCCGGATTTTTGGATCTGCAGATTATAACGTCCAGATTTGAATCTTTAGATTTGAACCTCCAGAGTTGAACCTCCAGAGTTGAACCTCCAGAGTTGAACCTCCAGAGTTGAACCTCCAGAGTTGAACCTCCAGAGTTGAACCTCCAGAGTTGAACCTCCAGAGTTGAACCTCCAGAGTTGAACCTCCAGAGTTGAACCTCCAGAGTTGAACCTCCAGAGTTGAACCTCCAGAGTTGAACCTCCAGAAACCTCCAGATTTGAACCTCCAGATTTGAACCTCCAGATTTGAACCTCCAGATTTGAACCTCCAGATTTGAACCTCCAGATTTGAACCTCCAGATTTGAACCTCCAGATTTGAACCTCCAGATTTGAACCTCCAGATTTGAACCTCCAGATTTGAACCTCCAGATTTGAATTTCCAGATTAGAACCTTCAGATTTGAACCTCCAGATTGTAGCCAGCCAAGCTAGCCCCCGATCTACGGAGGTGGTGATTTCATACTACCGTACAAACAGAAAATATGACTAGAAGGTCGTCACCCTGAGCAACAGTTCGCTCGCAACAGCTGCGTGCCCGTGCGGGGGCGTCCGTCCCTCCCTCCGTCCGTTCGTCCGTCCGGTTGAGCCCGCGCTTCCGCAGGGATCAGACCGGGATCAGCGCGGCCCGTACTGCGCATGCGCAAAGCGCGGGGGCTCTGCGTGAGCACGTGACCTTTCCGGACCCTTCCTGCCCCTCCCACTCCTCCCCTCCTCCTTCGTCTTCTTGGCAGGTCAACATTGGGCGGAAAATACGTCTAAAGCACCAATTCAAGTGAGAAGCCGCCTGAGATGGGAAAATGATAATAATAGCAATAATAATAATAATAATAATAATAATAATAATAATAATAATAATAATAATAATACTTATTATTATTATTATTATTATTATTATTATTATTATTATTATTATTATTATAGTATCTATTTGGCGTATTGGGTCGGTTGTTCGACTTCATCGGTTAGCTACCGGAGTCCCCCATGTCTGCGCCTAGTTAAATTCCCATGCTTGGGGGTAAAAACGACATGAGGCGAACATGACATATTCTCTTCATCGTAACTAACAAGATCCGCCTGTTTGAGCTTTTCTCCGTCACACAGCTACAGAAATTGGGATGATATTAAAGGAAAGCTACAACTCTATTTTTGCCTCGACCGGGAATCGAATCCGGGGACCACAGCACGGGAAGCTAGTACCCATGAGCCTTGCTATAGGCTATAATAATAATAATAATAATAATAGTAATAATAGTAATAATAATAATAGTAGTAATAATAATAATAATAATAATAATAATAGTAATAATAATAATAATAATAATAATAATAATAATAATAATAATAATAATAATAATAATAATAATAATAATAATAATAATAATAATAATAATAATAATAATAATGCCGGCCTCCGTGGCGCAAGCGGTTGTGTCAGCCGTCGTTCAGGAAGCAGCAGGTTGGAATCTTACGTTGGCATGAACGAATTTGTCCCTTCATCCCTCACATTCAACTTATTACCTGGTAATTCATAACGCAAGGTTAATGACCTCCTTCAGTTATTGGATACAACCGAAAAAGCTGATCCTCAGAATGAATAATAAGACGTTAATCTTTCCGCGATAAATATGATTGGGTCTCAGATCATAAGGCATAGCGTGATCCTAGACGACCGATTATTATTATTATTATTATTATTATTATTATTATTATTATTATTATTATTATGTATTACCATTATTATTATGTATTTAGTTGGCAAAGAAATGTGAGATTATTGCAGTTTACGATGCGCGTTTCTACCAAGTCTGTCCAAAAATGTCGTGGAAAACAAGAAAATATAAACTCAGGAACATAGAACACTGAATGACCGAACTGCCATAATAATATTTTGAAATCATCCACAACTTAAAAAAATATATTGTCTGAGTTCACATTGTTCCCTCTCAGTAATCGGAGTGATAATCCTAATAAATAATTGGTCTACCTAGGAAGAACATGAGCTTGTATTTGGCAGTGAAGCTTAAATACCCCAGTGACCCTGAGAGATACTGTCATTAATAGCCTAGCTACTGGTGAAGCCTCTCTTGTTCAAAAGTCAAATGAATAACAAGAAATAAAAGTTATGAATAACGTACAGGATCACTCAAAAACTCTCAACTAATACAAGACACTGAATGATTCTTACCTCTTTGGATGTTTCAGAATCGCTTATGGTACATCGGTACTCACCTGGAATAAAAAAGGAATTACTACAATTTTGAGAAATGAATACAAATACATTTATTGTTTTATCTTGCACTCTATTGTCTTTACTTAAGGGGAGCCAGAATGGGCAAAACTAATGAAAATATAATTTTTTACTTTTTTAAATCATTAATTACTTTATAGTTTTCTGTGTTAAATAAGCCAAGTTTCATCTTAATATGTCATCTATAACATATTTTTCTAATTTTGAAGTTATGTAGCGTGAAAGTGGGCGTGGCCATTTCGAAACATTGTGGGCGTTGCTTGAACGTCGTGAGTATTTTTATGCTTTGGTTGAGAGAAAAAATTAATAGTTTGCTTTCTAGTTTTAGAACAAACTGTTTCTGGTACTAATTGAGGGTTGAATAGCGTCAAAATATTGGTGTTCGTGTTTGGCCAGAATTCCTGTATGTACCAGGAAAGCACTGAACACTTGAGAAACCATTTCCCGTAAGTTTAAAATTTTGATTTTTGAGAAACATTTTCTCAAAAACTAGTTATAGGAGGATGCTCAAATTTTAACAGAACATGTAGCACAGCAGTTTATATACTTTTAACAGGACGGATTTATAAAATGTTAAAAAAGGTTAGTACTTTTAAGAACAAAATAAATTACAATAAACAAAAAAATATATTACAAAAACTAGTAATATTTTTTAAAGGCTTCGTTAAAATACTTATAAATAATGAATATACACTCACACACAATTTCAAGTTTGTAAATTAAATAGTTTCTAAGAAAATGTTCCTTACATTAACATTGGTGAAATAGGCCATTCCGGCTCAGCACTCTACTTCTAGCACCGTGGATCGAGTGAGTATTGATTACGGGCGTTTTAGCTAGCGAGATCGCTGGTCCCGTAAGACTATTGAATGTTATACCCGGCAGGTGTCAGTATCTCTTTCCGCCCTGTAATGTAAGATCCGGTCCCAACCTAATCGTTCGCTTGTTAGATTTCCCTCCAAGCATCTTTCTGTAAAACGGCACTGCTCCAGTCAAGAGCTCCAGCTCCAGTGTGGTCTCCCGATGTGTGTGGTAGTGTAATGAATATGTAAGTGTGTGTAAGGGAGAGGATAGGACAATGAAGATGAAGGAAATATCGGGTGCGATCCATGGCTGTTTGGTAGGGCACTAATCTGTCATTTGCCTCAAAGTAATTACAAAACAAAAACGTGGAAAACTACAGACAAGAGCAGCCTGTCGCTAGAATTATCTTCTTGAGTGACTGGATTCGATCCAACAATTTAGCTGTTATAAAATATCCCCCACTAACCAGACTCATTCTTGATGACCTCAAAGGCAATCATACTACTCGCGCAACTTTTCTTTACGATGGATTGAAGAAATGCGGGCGGAGTGGGGGTATTCGTTACAAAGTCGGCCACTAGAGTATTGAGAGTAATGCTAACCTCTGGAAAATCAATCACACCTGCTGCGTGTGCGGCCAGGTCATGGGTAGGCAACAGTAGGGACACTAGAAAGGAGTTTTAGATGCCTCCCTTGAAGGACCTGGACCTGCCTCTGCCATTTCTTTAGATAATGATAATAAAGCTGAACAGAAGTTCTCGACTAGGAAAGCAACTAGCTTCTGTTTCGTGCCAACGAAGTTTCAATGATTGGAAAGTTGTCATCAGTGCTCGTTGCAAGCTATTGCCTTCAACTGTTCATTGCTCAAGAGAGGGGGAAGCAAGGTCATCGTTCAAGAAAAGTTGCGCGAGTAGTACTTCAGCAGCAACGATTTTGCGGCTGAGCTATCACAGCCGGTCTATGCAACGAAGCACACCTATTTTCTTCGGGAATCGCCTTCACCCAAATTCATCTCACGTCCCGTGCCCAGGAGATAATTACGAAGGCAGCAGCCAAGCCTGTAGATGTTTCGTGGACGGCAAAGAGTTCTTTGGTCAGATTGATTGTTTTCGACCATGACATCTGCTATAATCCCTGCCATAGTCAATGTTTTTTTCTCGGGAGGCGACAGTGATTCTTTCCCACCCGGATGGTGAGATTCGGTTCTGAACCTACATGTTGGGCAGTGGAAGTTTTCCCCTCCTCAGGTATCTCCCCAGCAGGGCGCCAATCAGCCGGGATAATCTCTAATCAATCTCCAACATGAGTCATAGTACATGTAAAAGTGTGTGAAAGATACGATACGGCAAAGATGGAAAGATCGCTGGCGGTACGCAGCCGGTTTTTAGGGCACTTCTCTGGCATTTACCTGGTACTGATTAGCGAAACCACGGAAAACTACCGATCAGTGCAGCCGGTCGCTACATTTTTCCTCCAGATTGAATTCAACCTAGCTATGTTGCTAGTCTCGAAAATCCGTCATTATCGGAACTGAACCATAGGACTTCGTAGCCCTTAGCTGGAGGCGTGAGAATTCAGTCACACTAGTATCGATGTGGAGTCCCGTAGACTCTTGAAATTAAGTTTCAAATATTACAATATTAAATTGTATTTGAAGTGAAAAGCATTCAAATTTAAGATAAATAACGGGTGAAGAAAATATTAATCAGGATATATTTGTCGATAACTTATCTAATGAGGGAAAATCATGTGATTAAGAATTGTAGTGTAAATTTTGGCATACCTTTAATATAACGAATTCATCTTTATCATCAAAATTTACTGAACATTAAAAATATATTAATGAAAACTATAACTCTATAACTGAACATCAAGTACAAAAATGATACTACCGCAAACACTAAAATTATGACACTAATTTCTTTAGAAATCTTTTTTGAACAAATCTTGGTGACTTTTTACACTTTCCGTTATGGCTTTTTTATTCACAGTAATTATTTTTAGAGTTTATCATTCTCAAAAAAATACTCTTCATTATCGGCTTCTTTCCCAGATTCTACACACGATTGACTGCTTGATGAGTCAAAGTTACATTCCATTTGATGATTCTAAGATATACTCTCACATTTACTGCCCTATTGTTCCACCCATTCCGCAATATTTTCTTCAAAATCATCGTCATTAATATTCACACACCCTGTTAACGACCAAGTGATGTTTTTCCTGTACAATGCACTTACTTCCGAGGTGTCACGGAACAAACTGGTAAAGTACGATATGTACTCAATGAGAGTTACACTGACGTGGATTTCGTACGTCTCCTGTGCGCCAAAAGGGGCTGATTTTAAATTTCACAATATTGTGACGTTCTGAAATTATCGTCATCAACATCACCTCCCTAGTCCGAACCATAAGATTTCCGAGCCAAGGACGCTCCATAGGCCACAACTGCGTCTCTAAGCTACCGTTGCCGATCCGAAACAAGAACCGCACAGTACCTTCCTGGGGCAATCGCCTTCCCCCGATTCCAACCCCACCTCCGGCGCCCAGGAGCGAATTCCGAAGGCGGTAACGCTGCCTGCGGGTGATCCCCGGGCGGCAAACCGCCTTTTCATCGGGTTATCGGCCGGGTGAGCGAGGGCGGCGGCGGCGCGGCGGGCGGAAGGTATGGCGGGTCGAGGTGAGGGTCGCCCTCACGGAGTTGCGGGCCGCGCCGCGCCGCCCGTGGCGCCGAGGCCATAGAGCGCGCTCGGTGCGGTCGTCGGAAGTGACGGGCAGGGGGGGGGGGGCAGAGGGAAGGGAGGGGAGGTCAATGGGGGAGGGGGCGGGGTCGATCAAGGCACTTCATTAACGGTTACACCGCACTCTGTCGGGGATGGGAGGAAGGGGGAGGACGGGAAGGCGAGACAGCGGGGAAGAGGACGGGTGAGAGGAGGAGGGAGTGGGGTTACGAGTGGTAGGAGTTCCAGAGGGCAGGAGGACGGGAGGGCATGGGGACGGGAGAATATGAGGATGGGAGGGAGGGAGAACGTGCTGGCTGGAGGAAGGGAGGACGGGAGTGCGGGACGGAGGGGGGGAGTACGACAGGGGAAGGAAAGGGCGAGGGGACAGGTCTGGGGTCGGTGAGAGGGCAGGAGGAGAGAAGGGGATGGCGGGAATGGGGAGGGAACGGAATAAGAGGACGGGAGGGAGGAGGGCAAAGCAGGACGACGGGTTGTAGAAGGTCGAGAAGGCAGGACAGGAGGACAGGAGAACTCGAGAACGGGAGGACAGGAGAATGGAAGGGAGAACGGGCGTGTTGCAGGACAGGAGGAATGGAGGACTTGAGGAAGGGATTGCGGGAGGGGGCAGGACGAGAGGGGTAGGGGAGGGCGAGGGAATGAGAGGGTGGAGGACAGGAAGGCGGAGGACGGGAGGACTGGAGGGAGGGATGACGAGAAGGGTAGGAAAGGGCGAGAGGGCAAGTGGGCGGGAGGTCGGGGGAAACGAGAGGGCAGGAGAACAGAAGGGGCCCGGGAAAGGAAGAGGACGAGAAAACGAGAGGGATGACGAGACGCGGGAGGACGGGAGGGCAGGTGGACAGGAGGACAGAAGGACGGAATGGGAGACGGCAGGCTGGCGGGAGGTGTGAAGGGATGTGCATTCTTCCTGAAAACTTCGCGGAGAATCAAAAGTCTTGACAGGGCTATGACAAGATATTATTAGCAACGGAAGGAGACCCCTATAATGACAATAATTTCCAATGTGTGCAGAAATTGAAAGAAAACTATGCAGCCCCGGCCTTTGACATGTTGGCAACGTTCAAGGGAAAATTGGTAAGATATTGAAGAAGTCGTGAAAAATCAGTGTCGCACCCAAGTCTCATAGGGTATCAGCCTCCCCCTCCTCAGAACCCAATGCTCATATTCCAAATGTTGCTTTAACTTTTTTTACGATCGGAAGTTATAGAATATATCAATTGTTTACGTTATAAATATTAACTAAATGAAGAAACAAAAATACTTTTACATTCATCAGAAATGCAAAATTATTTGTAAAAAAACATCAAGTCGGCTGGACACCTGTCGCTCCCCCCAGAAAAAAAATGATTGCGCCTCAGTGAAGTGAATAAATTTATTGTGAAAGGAAACTGAGAGAAACATACTGGAGGTGGACGAAAAATACCAAACTCTTGAAGTGAGAAGAGGAAGGTCGAAGGTCAGGTATGGAAAGGAGAGGAGGCAGTAGTTGGGATCGATCATGGCACTTCATTAACGCCGACACTGCCCTCTAGTGGGGGGGAGAGGATGACAGGTAGGGTAAAAGATGTGACGGGGGGTTGCGGAGATCAGCTCCCTGAAAAACGTCTTGCGGAGAAGCGAAATCCTGATACTTACACAGTGGAAAAATGTGTCATAA
>BLKR01004764.1:0-98510 GCA_011170035.1 Teleogryllus occipitalis | reverse complement strand
GGAGTCGAAGGAGGAGGAGGGGGTCGAAGGAGGGGGAGGGGAGTTGAAGGAGGAGGAAGAGGAGGATTCGAAGGAGAAGGAAGAGGAGAATTCGAAGGAGGAGGAGGGGGAGTCGGAGGAGGAGTCGAAGGAGGGGGAGGGGGACTCGAAGGAGGCGGAGGAGGAGTTGAAGGAAAAGTCGAATAAGGAGGCGATAGGGGGGAGGTGGTGGTGGAGGCGGAGGCGGAGGTGGAAGTGGGGAGGCGTGTGGTTCGATCGCCGCGCGCCGCCTCGACGCCTCTTGAGAGCCGCCTTGGGCCACTCGAGCGTGGCTCCATGCAGCCGCCTCGCCGCGCCGCCTCGCGCCGCGCGCTCCGCACTCAAAGATGCGATCGCTGAAATTATGGCTCTGCCAAGGTCTGCGAAGGGGGACGGACAATGGAGCAGCCCCCAAGTGGGCGCTCGGACGCTGTCTTTGGGTTGTTCGTATGACAACTTCCTATGAATCTAATGCACGGGTTGAGATGGTGAAATTTCGGAACCCGCGCTCTGTACTATTCTTGCTTCAAGGAACTATGCTTCGTCATGTTGTTTATTTGTGACTTGTTCTCTGTACAATACTCTTGTATTAATTTAGAATTTGTAATTCAGTGGATGGCAGAAAAATATTGCATGATGTAGTACTGTGTAATATAATCAGTACATCGAATGATATAGTCCTAGTACAGAATACATTGAACACGGCATTATAATCATTTCAAGTTTGTTATGCATTACATAATAATTTGCCTTTAAGGTTGCATGAAACTAACTATACACTCGCAAACTTCATCTAATGCATTTACTTGTTATGAGAGCATGGTTTAAAAAAGTAAAGAGACAAATATCGTATAAATTTGTCAGTTGGAAAAAATGATTTAATTAACACTTAAACAGCACCTGTGTACAAAATGATACAACTGGTTACTTAGTAACGAAAGGGGTTTGACTGTATGTCTAACGCGTGTAATTTCTTACAACATTAGGAAAATGGGTGAATACAATAAACCATTATCAAAATTTTACTTGGACAGTTCATGTAGACAGTCAAGATGTTCTTCGAAAAGGCAGTGTTTCTCTACTCCTTGAGGATGTTGTTCTGGGAGCACGCTACAAAATTTACATTTGAAATCTACTTTTATATTGCAGCTGGTTGCCTCACTTAACTTACTGACTTTGTAAGCAGCTATAACGATTATATTATAAAAGTTTAAAGTGTTCGTATTGCATCTGCCTGCCTCGAAGAATGCATTAATATTTTTATGACTTTACAACGAGAAGCGAATGCATGTTCGTGTAACATCAGTAAACCGGATTACCTTTCTGTTGAGCAATTTATTGTTACATTACCATTTACTTCTGGTTTGTGATAATGAAATAATAGATAATAATTGATATTACTGTAAACATTCCTTGAAAAATATTCTTTAATGTATTCATTAAACATGGTTGTTTGTGAATATATTCCAAATATAAATTATCAAGTTAAAAGGAAAATGTCGTCATGAACATTTACTGTTCGAGAGAGGTGTTCTTGAAACATGTTTAAGAAAGTAAAGAGGTAGTTTGTGGGATATGTAGTATCTTTATACAGGTACGTATGAGAATGTGCGAAAGTATGTACAATGACATCAAGACATGGATAAATAAAACGCGTGTATTAACAAAACCGACAGCTTTAAATTAAGGCTCAAAATTCCTAAATAATATGCAATTGTAAAGATAGCACACATAATAAATACACAACACATGTCATCAGATTTCTTCGTATCTCATTTCTTGCGACTAGAGATGCAACATAAAAATGAGTGAATAAGAGGCTTGATATCAATTCAGTGATTATAAACAAATTCAACCTTTGAGAAGTTATTTATTATATGTGCAATTATTTAATATTTTTGGGGTACATTAAAAGTATCCGATTTGTAAAGTACAATATTTCATAAAATATTTTTTTCTGATTCGGTTTTTAGAAAGTCACAAATTATAGAAGCCGGATCACAAAATTAAAGAATCAGAATTATTGATACATCCATATTATTTAATTATTATATTTCAGTAACATTTGTGTCAGTCTCTGTCTTGAATGTATGTCAAAGACATTTGAGAGTATGCTCATTTATGATGGAAGAATGATCTCGAGTACTGCCTCTTTACTTCAGCGATTATCATTTTTAAATTTTATTATTAAATTTTATTTTACATTGACAGTACAAAGTTCAGTCGTGAGACTCTTCAGTTGATTGACCCAGCAATTGTATCAGCAATGTGTGAATGGGGTAACTTCTTGTCATCTCCCTGATAGTGATCTCATTAGGTTATACCTTCAACCAAGGTTATTGCGAGGAAATTTCGTTAGAGAGCGAAGACAGGGCTTAGAAAGGAAATACGATGGGAGAGACAGGTATATGCAAGAAATGTTCTTATCTTATCTAATGCCGGAGATGTATTGAAGGAAAATGTGAAATGGGAGACTCTTAGGCGGGAGAGTGGGGATTGATCAGTTCCTATTTCAGAAGTGACTGCTCCTTGAACATGATTTAAATTGTTGAAGAAATCATGTGTCCGTTTCGTAATAAACGAAGAAATCGGTTCTATTGCAGATCGTTGTGAAGTGTCTTATTGCTGACGAAACATGGGGCATTCACTGTTATTCTTAAGATTTTATTTTGAAAGATTTGTAACTTATTTAATTAGGTTGGGGCAGCTGAAATCCATACAGGGCATGCGTTAGTTAATATCGGAAGAAGAATAGATTTGTAACTGGTTAAAGCGGAATGAATTTTTAAAGAAGAGTTGAGATTGAGGCGTTAAGGTTCTTTTACACGCCACAAACGTACCATGTTATATTGAAAATTTTCCACTCTTCGCAAATCCACAGCCGTGATCGCACCCCGACTGGCGTTTGGAAGCCAGTGTGCTACATGGCGGCTAGAAGATGGTGACAAACCTCCGAGTAATTAGACGAGATGGAGTTTGTTCAACTGCCAAGCGAAATAAACATAAACTGATCAAACGAATTTAATCAGCATATTGTGTTAAAATTCATCTGGGACTTTCAGCCTCCGGTTTCCCTGAGTTTGACCTTGCTCTCCGCAGATTTCTGCCGTCTGTCACCGCCCTCCGTCCACCGTTCGGGAGCGCGCTCGGGCGTTGCGCGGCAGTGGCGGCGGTGGAGGCGGTGGGCGTCTTTTTGTGTGCCGGCGCCTTTGTGCAGGCAGCACTTTGCCTAGGCGGCGCGACGCCTCCACCACCACCATCACCACCACCACCACCACCACCACCACCACCACCACCACCACCTCCACCAGCACCGGTGTCGCCGCCACCACCCCCGCCGCCGCCGCCGCCACCACCACCACCACCACCACCGCCGCCGCCGCTTCCGCCGCCACTACCACCACCACCGCCGCCATCGCCGCCGCCGCCGCCGCCGCCACGACGACTACGACGACTACGACGACTACGACGACTACGACGACCACCACCACCACCACCACCACCACTCACCACCACCGCCGCGCCGCCGCCGCCGTCCCCACCGTACCACCCCCACCACCGCCGCCACCGCCGCCACCGCCGCCACCGCCGCCGCCGCCGCCGCCACGACCACCACCACCACCACCACCACCACCACCACCACCACTACCACTACCACCCCCGCCACCGCAGCCACCACTGCCAAACCACCACCTCCACCACACCACCACCACTACCACTACCACTACCACCTCACAACCACCACCACCATCACCACCAATCCTGCCACCACCACCACCACCATCACCACCACCCCGCCACCACCACCACCCTCTCACCACATCACCACCACCCCGCCACCACCACCACCACCATCACCACCACCCCGCCACCACCACCACCACCATCACAATCCTACCACCACCACCACTACCACCACCGCCGCCACCAGTCACCACCGCCACCACCACCGCCACCACCGCCACCACCGCCACCACCACCACCACCACCGCTACCGCGCTGGATTCCCCGAACCGGAGCAGCCGGACCCCGAGTCGCGCCGCGCCGCGCCGCGGAATCGCCATCCATTATCTTCTTTCGACGGGGCCTTCCAGAACGCGCCGATTATCTCCGCGCTCACCTTGGCGGCTTCTTTGAACCACGCGAGAAAACGTCAGACTCCAGTCCAGTGCAGTGGAGTGATATTCCAATCTGCGCTGCTTTGGATGTTGCAGGTTGGATTTTGCTCAATGGCCAATGGAAGATTTTTAACGCTTTAATGATTTCATTTTATTAATTCAATGGCGTACGGTATCTTTGATTTTCATCTTCACAGTCGCCCTGGAAGGCGGGAATTTATTCGAGTTTAATATTCAATAAGAGAATTGTGTTATTGCCTTGCGGATTCAGTAAATAATGGGCGTGAATTTATGTAAAGTACTGTAATAAAACTAACTTAAATCTAGCTAAAAACTGATGATTCAATTTATCTAAGTTTTCATTAAAGTATTCCCAAAGCTATTTGTATTTCATTGTTTTAATTTTTTTGAAATGTTTCTTTTCGTTTTATTTTCATTTACATAACCTTCATATGTCATTTACATTATTTATTTGGCATTCATTCAACATATTTATTCGTATGTCGCAATACAAAGCGCCAAACGACATTTGTTATTTTTCCTAACTCTCCATTGCCCTTATTCTTACTAGAATTATCTGCCATGTATCATTGGTATTCCTTGCCATGGAATCGGTATGGTTATTATTGTTACGATTCGAATTCGATATACAGATTGTTTGTCTTCCATGGATGTCCGTGGTTTAAGTTGACTGGAAACTTTGATGTAATGTTCCAGAGAGTTTGGTGGAAAGTCAGTTATCTTAGTTGAATAAACTCGTATGCTTCCTTTTACCAAAAGTTACGTACCATTTTTGTACCAACTACAAACGTATGTGATGGTATAACTAGAGGCACGACGAAAGTGTGTCTTCTTACGCACGAACTTGTCTTTTTATTTCTTTCGGGAACTGGAGCCATGCTGGTTCGATATCTTCGATGACTAACATTTTCTTCTTCTTTTCATATTCAAGCTGGTCCCGACGTTACACTGTAATACTTTCCATTATTTTTGTCAATAAACTATATATGTTTCTGCAAATAACATCTGGAATTGGCATTGAGTTAATCAAACTTCACTGGGAATTTTAATTCAGATTATTTTCAATGCCTATGTGCAGATAAATATTTCTTCGTGATTGTTCTTGAAGAAACTTTTTCCTTGAAAATATATTAATCAGTCCCATTCCTGTTTTTCTTACACAATCATGAATCGTGTAATGTTTTTGAAGCGTAATTCAGCGTGCATATTTCTCGATAGTTTCAAATACATGATGACAGCTTTCTACAAATGTTATAATACCCCAAAGTTTACTTTTGTGCAAGCTGTGTTAATTTATCTTGGAAAGATAAAAACCAACAGAAATGTATTCAGTACTTGAAATCCTGTTTTCAGTGGAACTCATTCTGGTCTCTAGGATACACACAGTTGCAGAGGGGAGCAAACTTTTTTCTTCAGACAAACGATTGAAATGCACTCAGGCGAACTAATATTATCATCGGAGCTACAACTGCTCTTCAGATGTTTTTCCAACTTGACGAATCAATACTAAATTCCAGAGGTCATATTTATGTTTTCTTGGCATGCTCATTCATGATGGCCTTTGAAGCAGAAATTCATAAGAGAACCGTCTATAAGATGTTATTCCTCTCAACATTGTGGGTGAGAAAACAGTCCACGTCGGCAGAGAACCAATTGAATCCCTGTCATTAGAGCCGCCCCTGTTAACATCCAAGGAGTTTAGTTGGCGTCCGCGGTCTCTTTGAGTCGAGGGCGGCGACGGTGGCCGAAAGGGCGAGTGAGGCCTTTGAGGCAGCCCGCGCTGACACGAGGCACTCGAGCCCTGGGAAAGAGGGCTGCGCGGCCGCCACGGGCCGCCGCCCCCCCCCCCCCCCCTCGCCTATCCATGCCCCCACCCACGCCCACATCAGCCCTCTCAAGCGCCCGCTGCCCTTGCAGGAAAGAGGACGTTTTCTCGAAACCACGTCTAGGTAGCGATATACAAATGCGCGCCTACCCTTACCACCCCCCACGGCAGGTCGCCTCCACCCACGCAGCCCCAGCTCCGCAGCCCTCACCGAGAGAGGTGGCTAAGAGCATTAACTGGTGTCACTGCAGTGCTTCTGACCGGGAGATCCTAGATTCGAGTTCTGACGGCGGCAGGATTTTCGACGCGCTTGTCAGCTAGGTCGAGTTCAGTCGCTTTCTGGAGGAGAATTCTAGCGGTCGGCTGCTCTGATAGGTAGCCTTCCATGATTTCTCCGATCAGCACCAGGCGAATGCCGGAGCAGTACCCTACCAAACGGGTCATGGACCGCGCGCAATCTTTCCTTCCTCTTCCTTGTCCTATCCTCACCCCCTTACACACACTTACACTGACATGCACTACACTATCACACATTCCGGGAGACCGGTCGGGAACCTAGCGCTTGTCCCAGCTGAGGCGGAGACGCTGGTGGGAGATACTTGGTGGGGTAAAACCCCACTAGCCGTCGGTTGGTCGGCGCCGAATCTTGCCATCCAGCGAGGAAAGAACACCAACTTCCGTTAAAACATGCACTACACTTACGGGTCTAAGGATCCTAGTAGTTGACGCACCCGGAATCACTAACTACCAACCAACCATCCCCCCACAACAGGTCCGCCCACGCCCCTCCAGCTCCGCAGCCCTCATGAAAGGGTTGTATTCTCGAAATCGTGAAAATGCAATTACACACGAAGAACGTCTTCTCTGGCCTCCGCTCACGCCTTCATTAGTCCACACCAGCGTCTGCATCTCTCTTTTGTGTGCATAGGACACACTCCTATTTTGTGTGCATAGGATGTCGAAACCAACAGCTATACACGAGAGAGTGCAGTTTGTTGGCGTAGCTGGCGTAGTCTGTAAAACTGTCGCAGTTTTCTTACAATCTGCTCCTTTGTAGGAACAACGCGGCCGCGACAGGTTTTTAACACGAGCGTGGCCAGAGAGCCGGGACTTTTCGTTAATGGGAACCTTAAGAGTCTGGAATTAGACAAGCTAATATATTGCTGTAAGGATTAATATAATAATAATATATAATATAATAACATAATACAATATAATATAAAATAATAATTTATTATAAAATATATTATAATATATTATAAAATATATTATAAGATAATATTATAAGATAATATAACTTTCATTCGAAAGGATTGTTATAATTTTTTGGTCATTAATAGTTAACTCTAAAAACCTTTTCCGTCTTTCCTACCAGTGTGCAGTATATTTGCGATATTTAATCGTATCCACTATCATAATTAAAGAATAGCATGTTAATAAGTGAGTTCACTGTAGCGCTGTCAGCAAACGAAACATTTTCCGCCTGATAAGGTCGGGAGGAACTTGTCCGAAATTCGTGTACTAAAATTCGAAACTAAACGTCAGATGTACTTTTGATGCTTAAAATAATCCTTCATTCTTTTTATACATTCACTCTTTGACTTCAGTAAACTGCAATTAACTTTGTATAGCTGACCTTAGGGTTACGATCATTCCCATATATTTTGAAATATTCTCTTCAAGCAAAAAAGCGCGGATTATATTACCTTAGTGAAATAATACATTACTGACCTATTGTGGTTTTAGATCCTACTGTCTTGATGTATTAGCAGATATTTATTTTTAATTGCTATTTTATATTGAAAATGCCAGAACGGCTAAGATGTAGATACCTGTATTGTTTAAAAATTCTCATTCTTACAACTTAGATCCGATAAGTAAACTATTTGCTCTGTACAATCGAGATACCCGTGCAGAATGCATGTACAGAAGCACTCAAGCAATGCAATAGTTGTATGCAATATTATTGTATCATAGACACAAATTATTATTCATGAAGGTGGCGCGGAAAATGTCTGTCATGCGAGACAATATTTATCTGTGTTCATCACGTAACATTATTTACTGATTCCACTACAAAGAACATTTTTGAAACAAGGAATAAATGGCAAACCACGTATCTTGTAACATCATCTCAGTCGTCATTCATCATTTCATAATTGCCCAGTACGACCAACTATTATTTCCATGATATACGGTACTAGGAGAAAAGAAGAAGGACCTAATCCTTTTATGAATGTCCTCGGTCATCCCACGGTCGTCACCACATGTGTCGCCATCATCAGCCATCTCTACCTCCGTTTCTGCCTCGCCCTCCGTCTGTCTTCGCTCAGCCTCCAGAAGATCACGGCTTTTGAGTCGGCGCGACCGATTGAGACTTCTGGCGTCCGCCCCTGCCCCCGCCCCCTCCCCCACCACATCCCCCACCCCTTCAACACCCCTTGCCCTGATCCCCCGCCCCCACCACAGCCCCGGCCGCGAGGCGCCCATTGACGCAGGTATCCTGTTAGTCACAGCGGTGGTTGCTAGTGCCCCCGCGCCCGCACCCCATCTGTTGTACCGGCGCCGCCTTCTCCTCGGCCTTCCACCACCCCCAACCCCCGATGCCTTTATCACCCCGACCCCCACCTTCCCTTGGGTACAGGCCTTGAACATATGGCGAAACTTTTCTAAAAAATAACATGGCCGAAGTCGTTGAGAGCGTCACTCTGGAGAGAAGGACTCTGGGACTCTGGAGAGAAGTGTCACTGATTCGAAAGCAGTCTTGGCATGGATAACCTCTGCTTTTGTATTTGTAGGCATTTCGTTCTGATGACTCCAGATCCAAGAAGCCTACGAGTGTGTTAGTATCTCGTTGAAGAAGCAATTCTTTGGTGTTCTGGGTGATTCGGCTGATTCGGAACAAACACACCGGTATCAAAACGGCAAATATTGAAATTCGACAAAATAGTGGGAGTGGCAAGTCTATAGTTGATGTAGTCACCACAACGTAAAAAGAAAAAATGAAATACATCTGATTGTCGCAGCAATTAGTTGAGCATAAACGATGTAATAAATGTATATTATGCACAATCGAAACCCAAATTTAGTTATGAGCGACAGGAGAAGATATTTTTACGCTGGCAGCGATAATAATCTTGGGGATTCCTTAACGAAGTCTGTGACGACCACGTAAATGTTGGGTTTGGAATCTTCTAGGATGTATCATTTGTGAAATAAGAAAGGTTGCACTATACTAGAAGAAAACATAAATGATTTGAGAATAATGGAAGTAGTCTTAGTACTTGATTAAATCGAAAATTATAAAAGAAGATGAAATACAATGTCTAACCTGTCTGGAGCATAACCATCCCCCAAAGTCGTGGTTATTTACATTAATTGAAAAATAATATTGCGAACGACCAAGAGAATGCTGGGGCCACTGAACCAGGTAAGGATTGAAGTCTACATTTAGAAGCCGATTACGATTATCACCTCTTTTATTTTGAAACTTCACATCAGTTTCCTTTTTTTGTAACAGAAAAGCACCCCGACAGTACAAACACAGGAACATTGTTTTGAACTTTGAACCCTAATAAATTTAAAACTAATAAACAGATACGGATAATCAAAAGCCAAAAGTTCGAGTTTTAATTTGAGAGTTGACATGTAAATTCTCTCTGACATGAAAAGTCTTTTTTGCCACGAAATCTACAGCGATAAATAAGGTAAAAGTGGCTTGTATTTTTTACCAACTTCAATGATAGCTAACCGACGTTAAAAGTTTTAGCTGAAAACAAATGGTTTTGATGAATATTTATGTGCAGTTCCGCGTTATACAAATGTGGTTCCCATGAACACAATGGGTGCGCGTTAACCTCGCAAAAATCCCAGCACAGCGCTGACGTCCAAAATGCCAGGTTGTTCCCACTCAGCCCTACCGACCGCTGGCACCCTTTTGCCTGAGAGATTTACCAAGCGAGCACAATAACAGCCTTTGGATTTCGAGCGCTGATGTGGTTTTATTTTAGTTTCGTTCGAGTTTATTTTATATCATACTGACAGACATAACAAAGTGAAAGTACATTAGCGCCAAATTTGTTTATCCGACAAAACCCCCGAATTTATTTTGATAACTTGGAAGGGAATATGACTGGTTTGACATCTTACAATTTAAATATGCCGGACACTTTGTTGGCCGTATTGACCGTATTTTCTCATTTTTAAGTAACAATCGAGGCAAAAATAAGAGTTGTAGCTTTCGTTTAAAATCGTCCCAGTTTCTGTAGCTGTGTGATGAAGAAAAGCTGAAGCAGGCGGATCTTGCTAGTTTCGGTGAAGAGAATACGTAATGTTCGCCTCATGTCGCTCTTACCCCCATGCATGGGAATTTAATTAGACTCAGGCATGGGGGACACTGCTAGCTGGCCGGCGAAGTCGGTCTACCGACCCAAAAACGCCAAACACATACATACAATCTACATATTCCATTCTATAATCTGACTATTTTGAAACATTTTGATCTGTATCGTGTCATTTAATTTGTATTCATCTCGCGTGTGATGTGTTGCACATCCTCGTAATCCAGCCTTAGGCTTTGGTCTTAAATATTTTCGTCAGTCCATTAGTTTATATATAAACATTGGATATTTATTACTTAATTGTTCGTTCCCTTTCCTCCACGACGCACCGAGTACCCTAGCAAACGGGCCACGGACCGCGCGCGATCTTTTCTTCCTCTTCCCTGTCCTGTCCTATCCTCTCCCCCATACACACACACTTACACTGACATGCACTACACTACCACATATTCCGGGAGATCGGCCGGGAGCTTAGAGTTTGTCCCAGCTGGGGCGGTGCCCCGGAGATGGGAGAGTCCTGGTTAGGGGGAAACCCCGCTAGCCGGCGATAGGTCGGCGCCGGATCTCACCATCCAGCGGGGCAAGATCACCGCTATGTCCCAAGGGGGGATGCACTACATTTACGGGATTAATGACCTAAGCTGTTGACGCGCCCGGAATCACTAACAAGCAACCAACCAACGACGCACCGATTTCACCCTGTGGCGTACGTTCCGCGCCCCGCGCTCAACGCCCCGCACCGCCCAGCTTCGCGTACCTGCGAGAGACCGGCGCGGGGCGGGGCGGCGCGGCGCGGCGCGGCGCGGCGCCGCGATGAATAATTCAGCCCACGCCGCGGCGGGGCGCCTCTCCCTACCCTTTCCTCCCGCCTTGATCCCTTCCTCCCTCCTTCCACCCGCGCCACGACCCGACAGCCCGGAGGCCTGGTGGCTCCGCAGGAAATTGTTTGCTCTCGCCGATGGAAGTGCACAGCTTCGTGGCAGCCGAGAGGGGAAAGTCCTTCGCCGCAAGGAAGTTACAAGACATTAGCACCTCTACAAACAGACCCCGAAGGGCAGTTGCGGAACAGTTCCAGTTAATTCGCTACGTGTTCTGTTTTGAAATCGTTAATTTTGTATTTCTTAGTTACTTGTGCTTTTGCCTGTCATGAATGTTAATTAAAAGTGTTTCAATAATTAGTGAATTATCTCTGAAGATGGCATCAAGAATTTGAAATACAAATGTAAATATTGATTTTCTTTTCTTTGTTTCGTCGATTCAGCTAAACTTTTGGAGTTCTAGAACCAAACCATGAATGTGATTTGAATGCGAATGCTATCATTGTAATGTAAACAGTAAATATAATTCGTGTGTACGTATTGTCATTACTATTATCAAAAAACTCAGACAGTCGACATATTTATTCCACAAAATTGTATACACCATTACACACCTTGTTATCCTGAAAACTTGTTCTGTGTGGAAAATAGGTTATTTTTCTTTAATTAGTTATTCGCGCAATGATTCTAAAGCAATGACTAATTGTGCACAGAACTACAAGTCCACATTCTTTTGAAGTGTGTAATTTGGTCTCTAACATAACACGCGGGTATTCGTAACACATTCACGGCTTCAAAGGAATGCAGTGGGATAAGCATAGCGCTTATGCATTGCATTCACGAGCAGCTGTTAATCACAAGAATGAACAAGCCTCTAGCAACAAACAACTTCTGAGGCGACGTAACAAGCCAGGGCGAAGGAGAGATGGTTATCTCGTGAGAGTAGGATGTCGCCTCGCGCCTGTAGGTTCGCTGCGGCCCTCAGTCTCCTTCAGGTGTACTTCGTCTCGAAGTCTGATTTTATTCACTTACAGAACAAGACATGCTTTGTTTACGAACTTGCACAGCCATAAAAAGCTAGCAGTGTTAATGCAAAGGTCGCCATCGCGGAATAGGTTGCACAATGTGTGTGAACAGGCTTGAAGTAGGAGTATAAATTTTATAAAAGTGATTCAGTACGAGTCGCAGGTAGTAGAGATTTCTAATATTTAAAAATATTTGATATTAAGTACTTAAAGTTTCTAATTAAAAACAATGTACGAAATGGCACTTCTTATTCTTCCTAAATGTAAGCAATGTAAGCATTGGAAGACTTATTGCTTGTATGTGTTTTGTAACAATATAATTTTAATAGTTATAAAAAAACTTATACTGCTAATATATGAAAGTTTTGTTTGTAATTTGAAAACGTGAGATAAAAAATATTAATGAAAAATAATTTGGAAACATTTTATTTTATGAACTCAAGATGTTTTTGATTGTTCATTCTTTCAAGTTCTGCATGATCAAAGTGAAGGCATAAGCCGTCAAGCGACCCTTGTGCGAACAGGAATGCATTTACGACAGCCTCATTTACACGTGTTTTTCAACAAATATTAACAACGTCAAAGTAGCGCGCCTTGGTGGGCCACCCAGCTGAGTTTAGCTCATTCAGCTCTCTCTGCATCAACTCTGACCAAGAGGTCTTAGGTTCAAATCCTGGCGATGGCGGATTTTCCACACTAGCTAGATCGCTACTACGCCAATTCAGCCGCTGTCTGGACAAAAATTCGAACAACCTGCTGCTCTATCGATAGTTTTCCGTAATTTCACCTATCAGTACTAGATGAATGCGGGAGAAAAAACCCTAACAAACAGTCCAAGGACAGCGCACGATCTTTCCTTCCTCTTCCTTGCTTACTATCTCCCCTTTACACACACACGCACACATGCGCGCACTACTCTACCACTCATGTCGGGTCCTAGAGTTTGTCCCGGCTGGGGGGGTTCCCCGGCTTGAGGAGGGTGTGCCGGCACATTCGACCGACTTTTGCCGAAAGCGGCGAGACTGACGATGACGGCAAAGCCGTCGAAAGCCGGCTATCTTAATAAAGCTAATATGTTGACGAAGATGGCCTCTTTTATTTCTTCTCATGAGAACGTCAACAACACCAAATCAGAATTCCCACAAAAGATCTGAGGTACTCCGTAGGTGCTCAGAAAAATTAAATCCCTCCAGCAATATCCCGTTTCATAGAGATCCCATATTTTCCCAGCCAGGATGCTCAGGTATGGTAAACTGAGACCGACATGTGGGGGAAAAAGTGAAAATCACACCCAGGCGTTTAAAGGAACGCCCGCGGGGCACACATGTTCGAATAAGTTCCCCAAGGCTCGCGCCGGGGGTACTTTTCAAAAGAAAGATATGTGGAATACACGGGTGTGAAACTGCGACCAATAGCACAAAATAGCCCATACGCATAGTCATACAAAATAGCCCATACGATCAATCAAATAAAACAACGAGAAAGCAGAAAATATGGCCTCAACGGTAATTTATTTTCCTTTTGGCACCATATGTCTCATTATTGTTTGGGAATGAGAGGTTCAAAACGAGTATGTATGTGTGTGTGTGTGTGTGTGTGTGTGTGTGTGTGTGTGTGTACTACGAAATACTACAGGCAGTAAAATCCATGCAATAAATAAAATGTATACATTCTAAGACGTTGTCCATAATTTATTTCGGAGAAACAACTTAAATCTACTACGTGGGTGCTATAAACAATGCCTTAAAACGCTTCAACATTTCAATGTACCATTTCGTCGACGCCTGGG
This sequence comes from Teleogryllus occipitalis, assembly GCA_011170035.1. Taxonomy (NCBI): domain Eukaryota; kingdom Metazoa; phylum Arthropoda; class Insecta; order Orthoptera; family Gryllidae; genus Teleogryllus; species Teleogryllus occipitalis. The sequence continues at coordinate 84,556 of BLKR01004764.1, read as the reverse complement.
AAGCTCTAACCGAGATGCATAGATACGATCTTGAAAAAATCGATTGTTGTTGCCGTGAGCGCTGCGCATCCACACACGTTCTCACGCGGCTGCGCGCAGGGGGCGGTGAGCGGCGTGTGTTCGGCTGGGAGCTCTCTGAGAGCGGAAGGAACGTCAGAGGCCGACGCCAGGTGCGCTTTGCGCAAGCGTCCCGCAGGCAGGGGGCCGGTGCTTAAAGGGAACTTCTATTTGCAAGCGGAATCCGGAGCGGAAGAACGTGAATGACAGGGGGCTTTGTTTGTTTGTTTGTTTTTATTCATTTATTTGCGCCAGTAAAAGGAGCTGTCTTTAAGAGAGGTTTTGGGAAGAGAAGAAACTCTTCATTTACTGCCCAGAAGCGAAACCACGGCTCAGTATTTCGTACAAAGAGCGCCGGTACATTCACTCTTCCATTATCCCATCCCTACTCACGCACGTGGTTGTAACTCCACAATGTTAGATGAAAGTTGACAAGGCTCAAATGCATTCTGACTAGCAGAAATATATAGAAAATGGAAAAAGCGTATCTCCACAAACACCAATACATTTCAATTTTTTTATTAACGTCTTTCTCTGTGATGAAAGAAAAAAAATGGTATAAAACATATCTGAAAAGTCTTACCTTAACTCTCTTAGGTAATAATTTATTGACATCTGGTTCTTGGATGAGAGTAAAATTAGTTTTGGTATCTATATAAAAAAAATAAATGTTTAAAATGAAGTGGGAGATATGTAATTTTATATTCAATGAGACGACCAAAAGAAAAGCCGCCAGATATTACAATATCTTTCACAATTTCAAAATATTTTAGGGTTTCAATAAGTTTTAGGTTTGAGGAAAGAGAATTCACAGTCGACGCAATTATAGGAAAATATGAAGGAAAGATTTATCGGAAAGTCTGTCTGTTCGTCCGTCCGTCTGTCTGTTCGTCCGTCCGTCTGTCTGTTCGTCCGTCCGTCTGTCTGTTCGTCCGTCCGTCTGTCTGTTCGTCCGTCCGTCTGTCTGTTCGTCCGTCCGTCTGTCTGTTCGTCCGTCCGTCTGTCTGTTCGTCCGTCCGTCTGTCTGTCGTCGTCCGTCTGTCGTCCGTTCGTCCGTCTGTCCGTTCGTTCGTCCGTCTGTCCGTCCGTTCGTCCGTCTGTCCGTCCGTTCGTCCGTCTGTCTGTCCGTTCGTCCGTCCGTCCGTCTGTTCTCCGTCCAGCTGTTCGTCCGTCCGCCTGTGCATATAAACGCGCTAGCGCGTAAACTGTTCGGCTGATTTTGTCCAAAATTGATATTCCCCAATCGTTCTGGTTGGTGTCACTGCCCATGGAATTTGAAACTGGTATTTTAATTTTGGAGGGTAATTTACATGAAGTCTCTCAGACATTTTTGAAATTAAAAAAATAATTGCTCGAAATTTTTTGATAAAACTTCGTTGAATAGTGCAAAGGGCGTTTAAGAGAATAATGCAAGTGTATTTTTAGTAAAATCCCTCATTTTTCGAAAATTCCAAAACAAAAAAGAAACAAAAATATTAAAACTACAAAATTGAAGATAGAGATGTTTGCCTCCCACAATGTCTGTTGTACAAAATTAACTCTTCAATACAGGCCATGTAAAATATTTTGAAAAAACAATTACTTTTAGCGTAATTTCTACTTGAAATAAATGCAATATATTGGTGTTACACTAACTACGGACCACGAGAAAAATTAAATGAATGATATAAAAAATAATTAATTTAAGTTTAATTATAGTTACTGAAAATGGCATATTAATTCTATTTTCACTTTCTCGCACTTTTACATTTTACTTTATTCTCCAATTTGTAATCTCAATGTAATTCATGAGTTTCTTTCAAGCAATCCGCAAAGCTTAACTGAAATTTGCGCAACAAAGCTGCAGTTGATATTTGAGAAGCTCATTGTTGTTGAAGGACGACATGGTGGCGGTGATGAGATACAGCTGTTTTATTTATTCGAGCATGTGTTTCCAAATAAACCTTTTAGAAATGATTCGAAACCTATTTGAAAATCCATATTTTTGATCCAGGTTTTCTGTTGTGCTCTCAGAGAAGCAGTGCCGTTAGTAGCATGATTTGTACTGCGTAACTCCTTGTACTTGTACTGCGAGAGCCAGTAACGTCACCAATAACTTTAAAAAAACTGCCAGCGAAAGTTTTTACATAAGAGCCCATACTATTTTAAACTTTTTTATTTAAAAATTAGGCCGGTAAGGACTAAATTGTTTCTTACCGTCTTGAAGAACAGAGATTTTACTTTCATTTAAATTATTTTTCGGGATACTTCACCGTGGTCGATCTAACGAACCATACTACCTTTGAAGTTTTATTTTCCTGCGCTTCGTTTGAGGGGGTGTCAATAAGGTAAATAAAAAGGCGGCAATAAATTAATTTAATATTACAAATTGTAGAATTTTAGTCATTTAATTAATTTATTAGTATTATAGTTATTTATCGCCCTCCCGGTTTAGGTCTTTGGTCATCATGCTCATTTTCCATGACGCGACCTCGGGTTCGATTCCCGCCTGGGGTAGATTATAATGTGCGTTTTCCTCGGAATGTCCGTGTATATGTTGTTGTGTGACGGTAAGAAAACTCTCTTCTCAGGATGAGAAGACCCGAATACGGCGTGGGGATGTCTTCCTGTTAACCACTCGTACCCCCACTGTCTAATTTAAAACAAATTCAGCCTCACTTGAGGCGCCATTTTGAAATAAACTGAATATATTGATGATTTATTTCAACGTAATCCGTTCCGAATTTGTATAAATGGGCGCCAGGAAAAGATTACGCTGATACTATTATACAAGTCAACCTTCAACTCTAATTATAAATAAATTAGTTTCCGGCTACCTGGGTCGATGGGTTTCATAGAAATAATCACTTTTGTATGCTAATAGATGATTATCTGATCTGCCATCTATAGAGAGTGGTCGAGGAATCTGAAAAGCAAATAGATTTCTATCTTGCTACTTCGTTACTAGAATTAGCTCAATGAGAATCACGTATTCATTTCACAAAACATGAAAATTTATTAAACAATTTTGGTTATTTATGATTTTACACAATATGGAAATAAAACCTTGATCATGACCTATTCCAACCTTATAATGTCGTATTCGTCTTCGCGCGCACTTGGACCATCTCCATTCTTCTCCAACGTCGCTGTCCTCAGGCCCAGATACCATCTTCTCTCTTCTTTTCTTGCAGAAGCACGCTTCAATCACCGTTCATCACTGTTTCCGAAGTTAATAAAGTCTCGTTAATAAAATTCGTTCGCCAATTTACGAATTCCAAGTTCGTCCCACGCGTATGCTGAATACTCAACGATCAATAAACTATCTGCTCTTAGCATTCCAGTCCACTTACTGATAACTTTGCCTAAGCCCTCAATGTCTTCTAACTCGTTCACTTGAAATATTTTAAGTTTTACTGTCACACATAGCATTCAAATCCGAAGTTCTATCAATATCTACTCCCTAGTAGATGCTTACAAGTCCCACAAAACTCCTAACATTAATTGGAGCACGTTCCGTTCAACACCACGGCATCAGTCAGAATGAATGCCTATCGTATTCTTTCAGTCTTGCAAAACTCGGTCCATCTTTTCGATTGTTTATTTACAGACAACACTTGATGTACTTCCGTACCTAGCCAATCCCTAAATTTCTCACAAAATGAACTAGCCGTCTTCACGACTGTCACTGCTTTTTCGGCCAATCCCCGAATTCTATACAAAATGAACTAGCCGTCTCCGCGATTGTCACTGCATGAAGATTGTTGACCTTGACGACGGCTCGCTTACCGTTGCTATGCTAGCATATTCACATATATTTATCCCCTATAATTTACGCAATTTATAATAAATATTATACCATATTATGTCACATATTGGTATGTCACAATATGTTGCTGTGTGGCGGTAAGGAAACTCTCTTCTCAGGATGAGAAGACCCAAATACGGCGTGGGGATGTCTTCCTGTTAACCACACGTACCCCTCTTAACCCATGTCCGCGAGGCCGGGACGCTGCTGGTACGCGGGCTGTCGCGCCAAGTACATACAGAGTTATTTATCAACTATGTGTGATGTATTATGACTAACCAAAAAGCAAGTTGAAATTTGAATATAGAAGGAAATAAGCATTTTTGCCAAGAATTAATATTATTCGCCAAGCGAATGCACATAGTTTTGACAACGTTGCTCTGGCAACTACTTCGGGCTCGCTTCTGTAGAATTTGCTGTAAATACAGTATCAGTCAAATGTACTCATGTTTGTTTCATTTGTCAAAGCAAGAAATGATTGCTCCTCCTAACTATCGAATGCAGATATGCATTACAGGCTCTTTGATTGAATTGGTTGAATTGGACATTTTCAGGTAAATGCTGAGGTGTTAGTTGCGCAGAAAATGAAATATTTGAATACTACGTAGCTGTTTCCATTAACGCGAGAAAGTATGCGCTGTTGTAGTGCCACTAGTTTTCGGTGTCTTCCTACAACTACAATATCATAAATAGATATTTTTCTTAATGGAATCTGCTCTTCAAAATTAGACATTGAAAGAAAGTCGTGTAAAATATTTGGAATGTGTAAGTAATTTTCGCGTAATTTAGAGTGACCGTTTCAAGTAACGCAAAAAATGATGTGCTGTTAAACACCACTAGTGTAATCGTGTATTTGCTTTTTTCATGTTTTTTAAACTTGTATTACATTTTTTTATTCGAAATGCATGATGTTAAAATAAGTGTATTATTCAAGGTAGCAAATAGATGAACTCTAGCGTGTAAGCGCGAATGTGCGGGTATAAACTTTTATACAAGTAAATCTTACAAACAAATGGCTAATAACCCCTAACGTTCACTTCTCAACAGTGTTTTGGATGATTCTTCGGATTTTCTTTTTTTTTCATAAATAATAATATTATTTATTGACCGTGGAGTTTTATCAGCGCGAGAATCAATTGAGTAGGGTCTGGCAGAGCGTCATCGCCTGCCCACAGGGCGATAAGCGCCCGTCATGCAGGAGACGTAGAGCCACTCGCCAGGGCTCCAGAGGGCGACCGTCCTCCCGCTCAGTGACTCGGTTACTTTTCGTCCTTTTAACGAGCAACAGATAAGCCCTGGACAGCGTCGAGAATTACGAGGGACGCGCGAAGGGCTGCATCGGCCGAGAGAGGTCTCCGTGACGCAGCATCTTCCAAGTCAGACGGGATTTAGGGACGCCCCTAGGGCCCAGAGACCCCGACTGTTGCTCTGACACTGGTGTTCTGGCGCCACGGCCAATCCACTTCAGCTAGGGTTAATGCAATACTCTGTGGAGTCCGTATGCTGTCGATACCAACAGAAAACGTAGGGAGTTCAAGCAGGCGTTGCATTGTAGCAATCGACAGCAATATCGAGATCCATAGCAGGTGAAGTCGACAGAGGTTTTGCAAGTTTAGTTCGAAATGGAAGAAGTTCTGAACTGTGGCGACCAACGAGCTTGAACATGCTACATAGTGTGGGGCTCACTGTATGGTTTCAGCGCTCATGGTAGACGCTCATCGAACTAGGGACCGCCATGTTTTTTGCAGTCAAAACATGAGAGATGTCTGATGGTGGCGGGCAGAACTGTTGTACTGAGTCAACGTGTTGTTTGTATCAGATCTTATTTCTCTATTGTTATCTTTTCGTTTATGTGTATTTAAATTATGTTAATGGTTATAATACAATTATTCCCAATGCCTTCCGTATGTTCATTTAACTGTAAAATAGAAGTCATCAAACCACAAATATATAATTTTTTTAAGTTTGCCGCCTTATTTGTGATTTGTTTCCTTCTTATTGCAATAACATTCACTTTCAGGCGTTATGCTAACTACAATTACATTCCAACAGCTTCCATTCTTTTGACAAAAAAACGGTGCAAGAAGCAACGTGTTTTTAAAGTTTCTCAATTCGTTCTCCTTACGTATTGTGATTTCGTTTTTAAATGATTGTTTTTGGCCGTGAAACATAGAATAAGAGGATTTATATTATGCGCGGCCCGCGCCCACCCGGCCTTAACAAGCGTGAAACGGAATACTAGAATACTCTGTTTCTCCAGAGGGCGCTGCTTTGATTGCAAAAACTATGGCTTCAATTTGCTGCAAAGATGGAGACGCTTCAGCCACTCTATGCAGTATATTCTAGTTCGTTAATGGCGACAGAGTATGCACTATGTTCCCATAATGACACATCCTCTTGTTTCGCATTTGTTCAACTTGAGTTGCCCAGTAACCCCTAATATGTATGTATGTATGTGTGTGTGTGTGTGTGTGTGTGTGTGTGTATATAAATTTAACTGATACATATACAGAATGTCCGGGGCGAAACTTCGAAAATAAGCTCTTTAAAACCATTTTAAGCATATTTTGTATTACAAACTAAATGGATATTGCGAATAGCTTAGCCGCAATAAACACTCAAAAGTTATTTGAAAATATGCTTTCTAGGCAAAAGTTTGAATTGTACACTCCCTAATATGTAAATTGTTGATTATTAACAAAGTAAATTAATATTTTTTATTAGAAAGAAAAATGTACCCAGAAATAAAAAGCATCCAATTCACACAGATCGACTGTTATTCCCCCCTGTTAATCTTTCTTTCTGAACTAATATATTCGTTTATTTTGTTAATAATAAACAACATACATGTTTCTGGAGAGTTTACATGCTTATACAATGCCAATTCTTGCCTAGAAAACATTTTTTCTAACCAACTTTGAGTGTTTATTGCTGCTCAGCCATTCCGAATATCCATGTAGTTTATTAGACAAAATATGCTTAAAATTGTCTTAAGAGCTTAATTTCGAAATTTGGACGTTTCCTCACCGGACATCCTATATAGAGGTATTTATATTCACAGATTAATACCACCAACTTTGTTGCATCATGAGAATATTGAAACAAACTGCCTGATTTTATTTTTAAATTTAATATTTCATCTGCCCTTTTAACATTATTAAATATAAATTCAACGTAACCCGTTCCAAATATATATAAGAATATGGGGGCCAGGAAAAGATTACGTTAATTCAATTATTAAAATTACTCTTCAACTGCTATTTCCATTTAAATTAATATCCAGCTAACTGGGTCGATGGGTCTTATAAGAAATAATCGCTATTGCCTACTAATAGCCGATTATTCGATCTGCCATCTGTACAGAGCGGCTGAGGAATCTGAAAAGCAAATATACATTTCTAGCTACTCATTTGCTGGAATTGGCTAAATGAAAATCATCTTTTCTATTCACAGAAACTTGTAAGTTTATTCAGTGTTCTTCGGTAACAATACGAAACTTTCGGTCATGACCAGTCTCAAACCTTATATTGCAGTACCCGTTTTCGCGCGCTCTCGATCGATGTCGCCGCGTAGAACCATTTTCAATCTTTCCCGGTGTCGATGGCTCCAGGTCCAAATACCATTTTCTTTTCTTCCGTTCTGGCAGAAATGTACTCAAGTCACTGATCCTCACCGCCTCATAAGTTGATAAGACTTAATTTTCCTTTTAAAAGTTCCCAGTTCTTTCTACGCGTATACTTAAAATATTAAAGTTCAGCAAACTATTATCTGCATCAAATACTCCCAGTCCTGTTGCCGACAAATTCACCTAAGTTCACAATTCTAGCTGCTGCACTCGAAATATTTCCAAGTTCCAATTTCCGCACATTATATCAATATTCTAAGTCCGACAACTATACGCTCCAAAGTAGATGTTCACAATTCCCAAACTCCCAACATCAATTGTCTACACACGATCCGCACAGCACCACGGCATAAGTCGGAATGCCTCCATATTCCCCTCTTTCAGCCCTTCAAAACTCGGTCCGGCTTTCTACTGTTTCTTATCAGAAAAAATTCCATGCCTAGCCAATCCCTCAATTACTTACAAATTCAACTAGCCGCGCCCCAGACTGTCATTGATTTCTCGGCCAATCCAAAACAGTTTACTTTGTCAACTAGCCGCGCCCCGTGGTTCAAAGCAATGAAGTTTGTTGACCTTAACGACAACTCGTCTACCGTTGCTATGCCGCCATATTTACAAATGTCTATCCTTACAATTCACCCTGTTTACAATAAATGTGACGCAATACAAGGTCCCACATATTGGTATGTCACAATATACAGTTTGCAGCTCAAATTTGCCGCCGGAGATGAAATTAAATTAGTTTAACGTAACTAAGTGATCGATTAGCATGCGATATAAATCGCCCACTAAATCCGCTGGATTAGCGGGCTCCACTATAACTTAAGAGTTCAATTTCATGGGAAAGTACAGTCGATTCCTATATTCTATGCCGTGATTAAACGCCCTGATATTTATTTATACGTGAATATTATCAATCATGTAACAATACTTAAGCAATTAATGTCCTCCACTTCAGAGAGGTTTCGAAGTGCGTTGAAGAGAGTGGGCAGTGGAGTGCAGTGCAATGTAGCTTTGTATCGTTGTGTGGGCAGTGCTTTCGTGTTATATTAGACGGTATTCTGAACCAAATTTCTCGTCATCAGGGGTTTCCTAGTGACACGTAATAGCAGCAGCTTTCCCAGTGAAGTAATCTGCACTGTCAGAAAATTCTCTATTACTGTAATGAAGTATACATTAAAGTAATTATAATGAAAGCATATTGAATGTTATGTATACCTGTACTACATTAGGATGCAAGAGTTAAAGTTTTATGGTCGTATCTGGAATGAATGAATGAATGATCTTGATGGACTGTGGTTTATGAATAAATGATATGAACGATGAGAGGTGGGGGAAACAGGATAACCTCTACATTAAATCTACATTGAATTTAATTTAAGCATTACATTTAATGTACAAAAACATGAAGCTCTTTTTAATGTACACTTTTAAGTTTCAAGTACAGATAATTAATTTATAATAGATTTAATATTTCTGACAGTGTACGCTTATTGCTACGAACTCGGAATGGACAAATGAAGGAAAGAGAGCGTACGTACCAACTGAGCACTTCTACTATGCACATAAATTTTCCAACGTCAAACTTTCACAGCATTAAAAGAATACAGATAATAGTCATCGGAGTTAAAAATATCAAAAATTTAAATCTAGTATTCGCTTTAGATTCCCTCGGAATATCATACAGCGTGCACGAGGCAATGACAGTAAAGCACAGCAACACTGTCTCTTCCGAGATCCAACTGTCAAGCACAAAAAAGAGTAAGACGTATAAATTGCATTTGTGATGTTCTCGTTCTTGGCGTTGTCGTTCTTGTTCTGGTGCTCGTAGTGCTTGTAGTCGTTTTCACTCTTCTTGTTCTCCTCCTCCTTTTTCTTCTTTTACTTCGTACTCATCACCACCATCATCATCTTCCTTTACGGATTAGGCATATTCCAGGCATGTTCCAGCCTCTTTCCATCTCATTCTTGGCCTTCCAATGTTTCTCTTTCCTCTTAGCTTATAATTAAGGGCGTGTACTGGAAGTCTGTCTTGCGGTATATTTTTAATATGTGTCATCCACTGCTGTATGCACTTCTTAATTTTGTCATGTACTGTTTCTTTCCGCCCTAGATCCTCTTATTTTTTTCACTTTTTATTTGGTCTCTTAATGCACAACCCTTTACTCTTCTCAAAAATCTCATTTCTGCTGGTTCAATTCTTCTAAAATCTTGTTTTTGAACCCAAGTTACACATACATACAGTAAAACTAGGAGGGCCATAATATCATAAAATTTTTAATGAGTTTCTTTTCGTGCTTTCTTTTCAAGCGTCCTACTTATAGGTCCATATACTGCTTGAAATTTATGGATCTTGCTGTTGACCTCTCTATCTTTTCCATATGTAATTTCACACCCTAGGAAGTGAAAATGCGTTACTTGTTCTAAAACAATATTTCGAAACACAATCTTTGTCCTTACTGATTCTTTTCCTTTAAAAGCCATTACTTTGGTTTTACTAATGATACTATCGGACTGTACTCTATACAAATTTGCTCCAGTTGGTAAATAGATCTTTACAAATTATCTTCATTTTCTATGATCCAATTAAAACATTAGATAATACCTGAACATTAAGTGACATTATTGAAAATATGGGTTTCTATTAGAAATATGTTGTTCGTGTTAAGCTATCATTTTAGTCGTTTAACTGATGATACATTTAGATTTTCGCGAATAAGGCAAAAATTCTTTCCTTAGAATATCTTCTACATCAGTCTTTGTATCATGGCTCCATCTATTCAGCGTTTCTGTAGCGGCGGTGTTCCCACAAAAACCAGAACGCAGTTGCTTCATCTGTCACCACTTACGAGGCCGCTGAAGAGATTTATAGCCACGTGACTGATTTCGATTTTCACAAAAAAAAATCAGGAGAAAAATCTCTACGATGGATATAGATGTACTTAAAGGAAGCTTTCTGAATTTATAGAACGAAATGCCCACGAGCCCTGAGAGGAAGGCGGAGAAAAAAGGTGATCTGAGCACGACTAATGACATTGTTCTTTATAGAATTGTTTTCATTTAATGTTGCGGAATGCGAAGCACTCAACGTTATGAATAAATAATAAAATAACATTTGTAAAAGTGACCGCAAATTAAGTGCAGTAATGAGCAAAAACACTTAATATAATGCAAAAAATGAATTATATTCGGGAGGCAAAACCGTATGAATAAAGTTGACAATTCTTTAAGTATCTCGGGCATTTGTGGATGCTATTTTGTTCTTATGAGTGAATCACAATAAGCTATTTTTAAAAATTGTATGTGAAACAATAGTCGGTATTTTAATTAGAACTAAGTACTTTTTACAGTTTATTTTCTTTAAGACATTATTCAACAATGGTTAAAATGTACTTTGTTCGTAAATAATTTCACAAAATTCGAAACAATTTCGCCATCATTTGTTTCCCCTTTTTTAATAACAACCATTCGTTTGAATGGAAAGATGTGACAATGCGCCTACATACATGAACATATTCGTATCGTTATGTTGTGATTTTATGTTAAACAATACATTGTGAGCAGAGAGCATTTTTCTTTAATTCACTGTTTCACCCATAGTCAAATTTTGGGATTAATGACACTATACGGTATACCTTTTCTTCTCGACTCATAAAGGCTATAGAAGAGTAAGAGATGAAAGAACTCGAGTCTTAAAATTAATTAGTATTGTTAAGTGGAGAAAATCATTTTTAAATGCTGAATGCAAAACGGATTCTCAGGAAGCTTTCTAATCTGCACGATTTTCAAGTCAGTATCTTTGATGACATGGTACAGTAATTTCTTGCACCACAATTATTTAAATATTCGATAAAATGGCCGATAATGGTTTTGTGCTGCTTGTACTATTTACTTATTTATTGATTCCCTCTTTTTAATACTGATCGTCCTTCTTCGCATTGCGTTTCTTTGCAATAAGTAAATTACTATGTATTTCATTAAAAAAATGTTTTATTTTAAAAATACCACATATAAATTTTAAATACAGGTAACAGGAGGCAAATTGTAGTTATTATTATTATTATTATTATTATTATTATTATTATTATTATTATTATTATTATTATTACACTTACAGAGTTATCGAGTTATCTCTAACCGTCTGTCTGTCCGCACACGGTTTGATCAATTCCGATCTACTAATCGAGACAAGTTAGGTGTCACTGCACGCGTCTCTGTTTCCTGATGGGGAACTGAAGTATATATTTCCGATTTCTTCATAAAAATTTAAGAATTTTCTCTGCAATGTTTTTGTTTTAAACAACTACAATTGGGTAAATTACATCTACGTATGTGATCATTGGCTTATTCGATTTCTCTTTACAATACCTTGATTGTCACAACTCTTAGTCGGTTCCCTCTAGAATAGTCTGGAAGAACTCTGGAAAATTACGTGTTTCTTTTTTAAGTTTTAGCGCACCTACAAGTACATTGGTGAAACACAGTGAATTGCTATATCATTTCCGGCATTTACATGAATCGTTACCACTTGAACCATCAGATTGATGGTAATTGAACTTAATTTTGTATTGAAACAAAAAATTAACCAAGAATATTAATCGATACGTTTTTTCATGGAACTTTATATATCCGAGAGGGGACGAACCGGAAAATATTTTTTATTGTAAACTTGCAAAGCACCAATAAAACAGTTTAACAAGAAAATACTCCACGCTAAGCTAGTTAATATTACGTTGCTCAGCATAAGGTCTAACTATCCGTTTTACAATTATAATTTAATTTATCTGATTATTTCAGATGTTTTTCCAAAATAGTGCCAATAACTTATAACGGATTATAAATTACAAATAATCTTATAAAATATTGCTTTTATAAGAGACTTAATTCAAGATACGAAACTCATTCTATAAACAGGTGAAATGGAGGGAAAGGTGACTCCGCGGCCGTAGGTGTGGGTCGTCGAACTGCAGTGGTGGTCGCATTGTTGCTGGGCGTGCACGGAGCGCAACACAGCGCGTGGAGGTGCGCGGGAGCGGCTGGCGAGGGCGGGGGCAGGGGCGGGGGCGGGGGCCGTGGCGGGGGCGGGGCAGGGCGAGAAACAGGTCCGCCGGGGCGGTGGCGGTGGTGACGACAGCACGCGCTCAGTGCCCGCGGGGACGACGTTTTCGGCGCGGCGAGTAGCTGCAGGCGGCGGCGGCGGCGGCGGTGGAGGGACTGCGTGCCGCGAGAGAGCCAGTCCACAATAAAGACGTCGCTGTCACGGCTTTTTATGGCGGGCAGGGCCTGCAGCAAGAGCGCGGCAATCCATCTGCCGGCCCCGCACGACCGGCTCCCGCCCAGCCCCGCCCCGCCTCACTCTCCCCGCCCCCCGCTGACCGGCCGACCCCACTCCACCACCTCGACTGCGCCTCTCCCTCCGCCCCTACCTCCGCACTCCCACGTGCTGCTGATGCTGCCTCTACGAACACTGGTTGTCGCGTCTGCCAGAGCTGCTTTCACTGGCCTCTCCAACGCCTCTTCGTCGCTCGCGCGGCAACGCCGGTTGCCCTTTAACCAAGGATGTTGCCATCCAACACAATTAACAATAGACAAAAGATATGGAAAAACAAAATTATTTGAGAAGTGGATATTATCGAATTTGGAGTATTGACATTACAAACGTCCACTGGTAATAGATACACGATTTGAAATATGACATATGAAAATGAATTATTGAACGTTTTTACGATCTTGAAACCACGCCATTATTATTCATTTATAATACATCGGTTATGGAAATGGGTTTTGCTTACTTAGAAAAATGACGAACTTTAATTTTACCGTAAACATTCATTCATTAAAGACGCTTAAAGACTCTTTGGAAGTCGATAATGAAGATAAGAATGAACGTTTTGATATCCATAGTTCGGTTTTGTAAGTCCCATGATAAAAATGAAACATTAATGTCGAAATTTCAAGTCGACTCTCCCTCTCCCTGTCTGTCTTTCTCTCTCTTTCTCTGTCTCTCTCTCTCCCTTTCTCTCTCTCTCCCTTTCTCTATTTCTTTAAGTGTGTGTGTTTCTGTGTGTGTGTGTCTGTGTGTGTGTATATGAGAGTGTGTGTCACTACTGTTCGTGATGAAGCGAGTGTTGTTGTTCGTTCAGTACAGTCCAATCGTACTGTTCGGTATTTTGGGACATACTGCAAAAGTGGACGTATTTCAAGTATTTGACATTATAAGCAAAATCGTATTATTAGCACACCATAGTATTTACCTACCCCAAATAGATTGGTTATTCTGCCGATTCTTGTCATCTACTCTTGCGAAGAATATTTTTCAGTGAGTGGAAAAATTTTTAATTTATTTTTACTTTTTCACGGCTTACGCCTCATCCAGAAAGTGTAATACTGCGAAAAAACGGGCGAATTTCAACAGAAATTTTTTATTGTGAGGCCCAAGTAACAGAGGGTTGGAAAAATATTGTTTTTATACGTAGTAAATAATGTGTGTCCGTCTGTATGTGTCCATCCGACTGTCTGTTCATCTGAGTGTTTGTTCATCTGACTGTTCATCTGAGTGTTTGTTCATCTGATGGACTGTTCATCTGACTGTTTGTTCATCTGTCTGTCTGTCCATCTTCTGTCTGTCCGTCCGTCCATTCGTCCGTCCGTCCGTCCGTCCGTCCGTCCGTCTGTCTGTCCGCCCGCCCGCCCGCCCGCCCGCCCGTGTCTGTCCGCCCGTCTGTCCGTCCGCCTGTACGTCTGTCGGTTTGCCCGTCTGTCTATCCGTCTGTCCGTCCGTCTATCCGTCTGTCTGTCTGACCATCCCTCTGTCTCTGTCTGTCTGTCTGACCATCCCTCTGTCTCTGTCTGTCTGACCATCCCTCTGTCTCTGTCTGTCTGACCATCCCTCTGTCTCTGTCTGTCTGACCATCCCTCTATCTCTGTCTGCCTGTCCATCCGTCTGTATCTGTCTGTCTGTCCATCTGTCTGTCTCTATCTGTCTGTCCATCTGTTTGTTTGTCTGTCCATCTGTTTGTCTGTCCATCCGTCTGTTTGTCCATCTGTTTGTCTGTCCATCTGTTTGTCTGTCCATCTGTTTGTCTGTCCATCTGCTTGTCTGTCCATCTGTTTGTCTGTCCATCTGTTTGTCTGTCCATCTGTTTATCTGTCCATCTGTTTGTCTGTCCATCTGTTTATCTGTCCATCTGTTTATCTGTCCATCTGTTTGTCTGTCCATCTGTTTGTCTGTCCATCTGTTTGTCTGTCCATCTGTCTGTCTGTCCATCTGTCTGTCTGTCCATCTGTCTGTCTGTCCATCTGTCTGTCTGTCCATCTGTCTGTCTGTCCATCTGTCTGTCTGTCCATCTGTCTGTCTGTCCATCTGTCTGTCTGTCCATCTGTCTGTCTGTCCATCTGTCTGTCTGTCCCTCTGTCTGTCTGTCCATCTGTCTGTCTGTCCATCTGTCTGTCTGTCCATCTGTCTGTCTGTCCATCTGTCTGTCTGTCCATCTGTCTGTCTGTCCATCTGTCTGTCTGTCCATCTGTCTGTCTGTCCATCTGTCTGTCTGTCTGTCTGTCTGTCTGTCTTTCTGTCTGTCTGTCTCTTGTCTGTTCATCCGCCTGTCTCTTGTCTGTTCATCCGCCTGTCTCTTGTCTGTTCATCCGCCTGTCTCTTGTCTGTTCATCCGCCTGTCTCTTGTCTATCCATCCGTCTGTCTCTGTCTGCCCGGCAAATTTTTTAATTAAACTTTATCCTCAGCGTAAAGGACGGTTAAGAGATGGTGCAGGCCTCACGTTCGTTGAAATCTCATAGTTTTCTCAAATTGCTAATGTGTAATTCTTTTTCGGCGGCTTCCAGTAACTACAATATTCAAGCTGGATATCTTTCCTTAATGAGATCTGTTTCCCACAGACATCTTCAAAGAAGTTCCATTTCAAATTTTCGAAAATATGAGTAGCTTTCTTGTAATTTTGATCGAAGAATAGCAATTTAAAAAAGTTAACAATATTTTTCTCAAAAATAGCTCCAAATGTTTGTCTTGAAATTGTCTCCTCTTCTATAACAAGGGACAGTGAAAAATTTGGAGCTAGTCCAATTATCGGCGAGATCTTCGTGATTCTGAAAATTGTGAAAAGTTAAAAATTCATTACTACAATATTGGAGATAGAGATTTTTGTGTTAGACATAATATATTCCCAAAATCAGTTCTTCAAGAAAGGTCATTTAAAGTTTTTTAAGAAAAGCGAGAAAGTATGTGCTGTTGAGAACCTCTGGTATGATATTGTATTTAAATTCCAATTCTAATATTAAATCATGTCTTGGATTTTCTATTCACATTTAAATGTTTACGACGAAAGAAACACTTTTAATTATTATAACTGATTACAAACCACCTGATGAAGCGGCCATATGATGTCACGAAACGTTGTGACTTTTAGTAAATAGATGCCAATAAAATAATTCTGTTTTTATAATAACACTTGGTTTGATTTTCTTGAATATTAGAGACTGGCATATAAAATATACATTACACAGACAATCAAGTTTGGTTTGCTTTTTACCTAATTAATATTGAAGATAAATATTTTTGACCATTACTTCCTATCATTTTTGGCACTATCTGAGATGAATGGTTTTGATGGATGGGTGATATTATTTGAATGTTGGTGATTTAATTGTGAGATGAGAGGAAGGAAAAACTGGAGAACCCTCAGAAATTCTACTGCGTGTTCGCTCTTTTCACCGCAAATTCCACATGGATCGACTATGAGTGGAATCCCAGTAACTAAAGGTAGATGTTTCTCCTTTTCAGTCGGGAAGCACAGCGCGAAATATGTGTTCAGTACTTCCATTCAACTGCCACCAAGTTCTCCTTCACGGCTTAGGAATGGAAAGTCCTATATTGTGGAATAAAGAAGTTTTAAATGGAAGTTATTTTAAAATAAAGAGCTCTCCGACCATGTTTCAACTTTGTTGTGTTTGATGTGCTATACGTACTGTGACGTACCGAATATTTATACTCTAAATTGCCATACACTAATATCTCGATACACCAGTCATATATTATTAATGCATAATTTCTCAGGACTTAAATCAGTATTTTGGAATGTGTCGATACATCCAACATTTACGTGAATAGAATGGCTATTAACGTCAAACAAAATTCCTATTACCATTCAGGAAAATAACTACCTGGACGAGTTTCTGTATTTAACAAATTGAAAATATATTAATTATCTTTTCTACATGATATAATAAAATAGATGAAAATTGAACAAAAAAGCCGGAAACGAAATTATTTTACATCAAATTTACTATCCCTATTAAATGCCTTTATCTCTTTTTACATAAACCAAATAATACAGCAACGTTTCTATCACCAATCTGTAATACTAATGTACCGTAAAGCAAAACCTCCTTCATCTGTCCAACTACCGAAGCCGACCAATGTCAAATAATTTCCAATACAACATATCCAAATAATACACTACCAATTTTGTTAATGAAATAGTTAAGAATATAATCATTGACGCATTAATTGCAAATTCACTTATTTTCTGTTGTAATGAAATACCAAATCAACTATTACATTACATTAGGATAAAATTCAGGATATAAACTTAAGAGAACTTAGTGACAAAAAGCTGTGCGAAATAGTACGTGAATAAACGTCCGAAAATGCACATTAGACATTCAAAGAGGAATTCACAATAGACCCTTCTTCATTGAGTGCAGATTTTGTGTGATTTACTACATTTCTTCAGCAGTTTTGAAAAATTTGTGTCACATAGTGCCCAACTAAATCTTATGCATCATTTAAGTTATTAGTCACATGAGAATTAAGAGATCTTGGATAGAAGATTCAAGAATGTGGCTTTAAATATGCATTTTCGAACATACGATATACATAATATGATTTTTAATAATTTTTTGCTACCAAACTCGTTACAATTTTGCTAAAAATGTAACAAAAAAATGTTATTCTATTTACAATAATGATGCTTGTTTATAACAAAAGCTAAATATTTCTGAAAATATCTTAATAATAATGAATAAAAACATATAGGAATTGTAATGAGTATTTAATGGACTCTGTGTTAATATTACTATAACATCTTTTTATTTCATAACATTACATATCGACATATATTTTTAGAAAGAAGATATAAACAATCTAAAGCGCATTAATACTAACCTTCCAAGGCCATCAGGAGTATAAAACAGCGGTGTACATAAGCAGGTAACCAAATAAAAATCTTCCAAAATCAGAGTGTAGACAGTATCCAAATAGAAGGTATAAAAGGGTAGAGGTCCAGCATAAAAATCTTAAAAAACAAGTAAAACGTGTATCCAATAAAAAATCTTCCTAAAGGGGGTGTACAGGTGTTCAGAAAGGGCAGAGGTTCAAGTAAAAATCTTCAAAAATCGAGTGCAGTGTAGGTCTTCAATAAAAGTCTTCCAAAGGCAGGGTGGACAGGTGTTCAAAAAGAGATGGAGTTCAAATAAAAATCTTCAAAAAGCAGGTACAGTGTAAGTATTCAATAAAAATCTCCCAAAGAGGAGTGTACTGGTATTCAAAAAGAAAATATAAAAGGATAGGGGTCCAAATAAAAATCTTCAAAAATCAGGTACAGAGTAGATCTTCAATAAAAATCTTCCAAAGCGCGGTGTTCAGGTGTTCAAAAAGAGTAGGGGTTAATATAAAAATCTTCAAAAATCAAGTACAGAGTAAGTCTTCAATAAAAATCTTCCAAAGCAGGGTGTACAAATAGAGTAGGGGTCCAAATAAAAATCTTCCAAATGCAGGTACAATGTAAGTATTGAATAAAACTTTCCCATAGCGGCGTGTACAGGTGTTCAAAAAGGAAATAAAAAAATGATAGGTGTCCAAATAAAAATCTTCAAAAATCAGGTACAGCGTAGGTCTTCAATAGAAAGCTTCCAAAGCAGGGTGTATAGGTGTTTAAAAAGAGTATAAAAGGGTAGGGGAGCAAATAAAAATCTTCAAAAATCTGATACAGAGTAGGTCTTCAATAAAAATCTGCCAAAGGCATTCAGGTGTTCAAAAAGAAAGTAGAAAAGGATGAGGGTCCGGTAAAAGGCTTCGAAATCGAGGGTTCCGGTGACGCAGCCCGAGGTGCGGCGCCGGCTGCAACGAGTCCCGATGATTAGTATTTTTTAGAAATCTGTTTTTATTAATATATGAAACATACGGCGTCTCAAAATGTAAACATTCAGTGCCAATCATTATAGCTCTTTTAGAAAAGAAAATTTTCAATTTCAGATGTTTGGAATAAGTTTATTCAAATCTGCAAGTGGTTTCTCTACAGCTATATATGTTTCATCTAATGTCTGAATATAGTTCATTCCCAAATTGGCTGGTTAATATTCACATTATCAAAATGGGTAGATTAAGTCTGGAGTAGACGCAGCTTTAAAGACTACTTCGGACTTCAGCCGTATGAAGTGTAAATTTACGTACACAAGGTATAACAAATTTTATATGATAACAGGAATCAGACTGTTAATTGGAAAGTTGTAAATGAGAGACAAGGTGTGTAGTTTAGAGTTCCATTCTATCAGTTGTAAATGTATTTTTATACACCACCAAACCTAACCTAACTTCACTTCATACCTCTGTTGAAGCTTCGCTTCGAATTTTTGAGTTGAGGCTTCGAGGTTCCGACCTCTTTGATTTAAATAAAAAAACCTTGACAATGTGCAACGCGTAATATCAAATTCAGTTTCATGCCACAATTGATCTCGCTTACAAACAAGGTGCCTCAGCCTAGGTCAATCACCGACTTTTATCCAGAGCTCTGAGATTAAGAATCAGACCGATGAAATACGAAATCATCCATTCATCGTCATTCATACATCTTCACCCAATCTGTCTGGGTAAAGTGTTAATTAACCGGCTAATTTGTGAATTATCCATATTACAGACTTTAACCGTAAACAATCTAGTTTCACGCAAATAATAAGTTAAAATCTCTTTCAGTGTTTCAAGATAAAACGATACAATTCTGAAATTTTTTTCATTTTTGAGATGAACTCTGCATTAAGCGATTATAACTAATATTTGATTATATATTTCATTACAACAGTTATATTTAATTGTTCAATTTGAAATGTTTTTTTTCTTTATTTAGACATTCACGAAACAAAAATTCAGAACTTTCAGAGTCTGGCACATTGCGGGAGTCTTGCATTCAAATGAAAATATTATTTTTGAAAACCATATTTTTAACTTGTTCATTATGCTCAGTGTATTAATTTCTTCACAAAATCTGTAGGAATTTATATTTCATCTGACAAAATTTGTGGTGCCATTATTTTTAATTTGATGTTAGATTACTTGCAGCCATTACCATACTATCGTCATTTTTCAAATAATGGGAGTTCTAATTTTGTTTTGGATATTCTTACTTTGCAATACAAACCAATTCTTACTCATGGTCGAAATACGATTGAACTATGCATATCTCTACACTTGTAATTTTCTGATAGCCTGAATTCTTGGTATTGCTATAAAATATTTTACGCAGTTTCATGACTCTTCTAAAATGCATTAAATTGAAGTCCATTTAAGACACGTTACCATTGTTAATTTCATTTGTCTCGTTTGGAAAGGCATAAATAATTGAAAAAATAATTTCCATTCCATTTCCGTTCAGGAATTGGGCGTTTTGGCGCCCTTACCGTCTCCTCAGAACTGACTTTGCTCTCTTTTCTTAGGTCTCCCCAATCATCTTCTTACTTTCGGTATTGTTTTATATAGTAATTCTGGTATCGTACGTTCAATATGTTTCTTCCATCTCAATTGGTATTGTTTTATTGTTTCTAAAATAGTTGGCATCATCTGCTCGAATATCGTTGCTTCTTTGTGTCCATCAAGATGTAACCGGCTACGTATCGTAAGAAGTGGTGCTACAACAGCACACACTTTCTCGCATTGTTTGTAACTTGTGCAAATTTCAAAAGTTGATAGATCTGCGCCATTTTATGAAGCGTCTCTTATTCTATCTCTGAAAAAGTTGAACAAAAAATTTTGAGGTATTTTTGAGAAAATGATATTTTAATAAATTTGCAAGCAGAAATTCTGTGAAAACTACTCTTTTTTTTCAAAACATAGTACATGATCTTTTTTCAAGATAAGATATTTTAGAACATTCCATTTTAGACAAAAAAACTCAATCTTGAGTATTGTACTTTTGCAGTGTTCCTTTTTGCAATTGTCGAAAATACAGAGTTCCCCAAAGGGGGGACCAGGACGACTTTTTACCTACCTTTGAAACACACGAGGATGCGATTTTAGAGCTGTTTTTGAGAAAAAATGTTTAAAAATTGCCTCTATTTCACGCAAAATTGGACCAAAACTACTCATGTTTTCCAAAAATTGCACGTGCCCTTATTTCAAGACCTGTCTTTGAAGAACAGATTTCATTAGGGAAAAATGTGTATTTTCAATATTATAGTTGTTAGAAGACACAGCTAAAAATGTTTGAATATTGCAATCTTCGAAAAATTAGGTATTACAACGTCAAAGAGACCTGCATCATTCTTTTAAGCGTCCTTTGCGCTATCCGAGGACAAAGTTTAATCACAAGATTTGGATGCAGTTTTTAGAAAATTTTGAAAATGTTGAGGTACCATGTAAAGTACTCCCAAAAATCAAAACATCTGTTTCACTCTCACAGGGCCATGCGTTCTTTCATAACAATCGCAGAATATCGAGTTTGTAGAAAATTACCTTGACGGTTTAGGCGCTAGTGATGACGATGAACGGGCGGGCGTGCATTTTGCAGTCTATAGATTTTTCGGTACTAAGGAACCACAAAATATGGATTGCGACTACACAACGTGTCAGAGGAGGTAATTTAATACATTTAGAAACAATATTTTCCACTTCTTCGTTACCAGGACCCTGGAAAGAGTTTCTTCTGTCGAAAGATCCCGTTTTTCTGGCGCTCGATTATAACATTTTCTCTTTGTATGAAGTAAGACTTACAGGTTGCAATTATTATTGCGTATAGTTTTCTTGTAGTATTTTGCTTATTAATGATAATTATTCTTTACTTGTTTTAGTAACACTTCGATTTCATCGTACTGAAATCTTACATGAGTCCGCCAATCGAATGAACTTGTCGCAGACATATCTTTACTTGTTGGGAAACGCCTCAATTTTAGGAGAAAATGGGTTGGTTCCTTTCAGTAAAAATACTTCACAATATTTTTTTCGTGATGTAATTCAATTAATTTCCCATTTTATATCTACAATAATAATTAGATAATTATTTTTCGCTTTAAACTACGAATATTGGTGAGTAGTTTTCAATATTTTGTTGAGTCAGTAACGTCGCAATTTTTAAAGATAATTTTCGTAGAAGATTGTCATCATTTTAATATTAGAACAAGGGAATGGTGAATATTCAAGGAGAACAAACGGAACCAGAGAAGGAGTTTCAAAACCAATTAGGAAAAATATTCCGTATACAAGTGATGTATTCCCTAACAAGGATCAAACCATAGTAATAGAATCAAAAGAAGGACTTACTATAAAAGACTATTTAAATAAGCTAGCCACAATTGTTGACCCTACGAATATAAGGTTTATATCTAGGATTTATAACAACAGAGTCTGTGTTTTCTTAAACAGTAAGGAAATCGCCGACCATATTACTGATAATCATAGTAATAATAATATCCAAAACCACTTGTTAACAATCTGGCCCCTAATAAGTAAACAAAAAAGAATTATCATATCAAATGTCTGTCCTATCATATCTTATGATGTAATTGAAAGAGGGCTCAACAAGATAAACATACAAAATCACTCTAAAATTTCTTTCATCAAAGCAGGAGTTACAGAACCTGGTTTCTCACACTTTATGAGTTTTAGAAGACAGGTTTTTATTGACCCAGAGGACATTAACAAGGTACCAGATTCAATGACCTTATTTTGTGACAATACAACTTATTGGATTTATTTTACAAGTGACACCATGGCATGCTTCATTTGTAGATATGCTGGTCATCTTGCCAATCAATGCCCTACCAGGACCCCCATCTAAATGCTCACCATGTTAACCAAGAATTAAATGAAAGTCAAGAACAGGAGTCAAAGTTAATACAAAAAGTGTCACAACTAATCCTGAAGCAAATAGAAGAGCATAGTATGGTTAATAATAGCAATTTACTAATTATGATTAAAAGAACTTTAACATTTGAATCTTCCTCTCAAGCTGATGATGAAAACTGCACATCCAAAACTAATAATAATGACACCCCAAAACAGAGTCAAGAACAGGAGGCAATGATAACACAAGAAATGCCAGAACACACCCTGAACCAGATAGAATAGTATGGTTAATAATAGCAACTTACCAATTACGAATAAAAGAACATTAACATCTGAATCTTCCTCTCAAGCTGATGCTGATAACTGCACATCCAAAACTACTAATAATGACATCCCAAAACAACCAATCAAGAAAAAGAAAAAATTAACAATGATAAAAGTGAAAACACAGTAACACAAGATGACAATCAAAGCAAAACTTTTGATGAACTAATTAAGCCTATCCAGAATATTATTGATGAAAAACCTGAACAATTTCCACTCAATTACATACAATTTAAAAATTTTCTTGAAAACTCCTTTGGAGTAAAAATCCTATTGTAATAGCTAAAGAATATACCTGGGACACTCAGTCTATTACCCAGATGATGACTAATACATATCCTCTCCGTAGAGATAGATCCATTAAAACATATTTACCAGAATTATAAACAAATTAAAAATTAGTAATCCATTTAATGAAGACTCAGGAAGTGATACTTCTACTTATATTAAATAAATAGAAATACATCTGATGAATATTCTACAATGGAACACTAATGGTTTTCACCCTCGATATTAAAGAATACCGATTTTGTGTGAGAAATACAAACCTGAAATAGTATGTGTGCAGGAAACCAACTTCAAAGGAAATAAATCAGGCAATTTAAAAAGGATTCAAGTGCTACAATAGAAATCGATCAACTTCTTCTATTGCAAGTGGGGGTGTTGCTGTTTTTGTTAAAATTATATAAAAGAAAACCATTTTTATATCAGATCCGATATTGAGGCAACTGCAATTCAAATACATGTTCCCTTTTCTTTATGTATATGCAACATATATATACCCAACCGCTATCAGTTCGATGTCATAAAACAATTACCTAGGGCCTTTATTTTATTAGGTGATGTCAATAGCCACAATACCCTCTGGGGATCGTATAAAACTGACACAAGAGGCTTCAATAGGGAAGCTATTATTGAAGAAGCTAACTTGGCAGTACTAAATAATGGGCAACCTACACATTTCAATATTAGTAATGGACAGCTTAGTGCAATTGACCTCACTCTCGGTTCCAACAGCCTGGTCTCTAAATGCAATTGGTATGCACTGGATGAGCCTCACGACAGTGACCACTTTCTTATTTTTACGATTATCAGCAATTCTTCATGTTCTCGAATCCGCTGCAAGAGAATATCAAATAGAACTACTCTAAAGCCAACTGGACTAACTACCAGGAACAAATTGAAATGAAAATATCTCAAATTGATATGTTTAAAGAACACGACATTGACATCATAATCAAATCGTTTACAGATGTCTTATCAACAGCAGTTAATGAATCTCTAGAAATTATCAAACCAACAAAAAGAAGAAACGTGGTACCATGGTGGAACGAAAAGTGTAAAAATGCTCTTAAACAGTCCAAACATGCGTTCAACCGGTACAAGAAACACTCAACAAATGTAAATAAAATCGAATATAAAAAATTAAGAGCTGTTACAAGAATAATAATTAAAGATAGCAAATTCAACTCCTGGATAAGTTATGTATCCTCTATCAACGTGAAAAACGTAAAGACTTGGAAAAAATTAGTTCCATACAAGATAATAAAAGGTATAATCAAATTCATTTTCTTCTGTCCGAAAATGATCAAGTTATTAATGACCCCGCTGGTATCGCAAATGAGCTCGCCAACAAATTCGCCAGCAATTCTAGCTCTCAAAATTACTCTCAAGCCTTTCAAACTTACAAAAACAAACAAGAAAGAACAGCCTATGGTGAACACAGAAGGTTGTCACATGCAAGAGCACCTTAAATTACCTTTCAATGAATTTCAAATTATTTCAATGAAAGAACTTGTCACAATACTAGAAGCATCCAGAAATTCTTCTTCCGGACCGGAAAATATTCCTAATATCTTCCTTAAAAATCTACCTCAGGAAGGGAAAGATATTCTAATAAAAATATACAATTGTATATGCGTGGAAAAGACATTCCCAAAAGTATGGAAAGCGGCTACTGTGATCCCCATTCCTAAGCCCGGAAAAGACTCAATTCAGAGTGGTAATTACAGGCCCATATCATTGACTAGCAACATGTGCAAGATTTTGAAAAAAAATATTAATTGTCGGCTCAGATGGTATCTCGATTACAAGAAGATAATATCCAGTAATCAGTTTGGATTTCGGTCAGGAAACTCAACGACCTCCCACCTGGTAAGCATAGACACTTATATTCAAGAAGCGTTTGCCAACAAACAGCATGTATTACCTGTCAACCTGGACATCGAAAAGGCATACAATATGGTATGGATGCATCGAGTCCTACACAAGTTGAGCGAAATTGGGGTTCGAGACAACAGGTTTCGGTTTATCAAACATTTTACAGAAGATCGTATCATGCAAGTTAGAGCAAATGGAAACATTATCTGTGAAGAAAAGAATTGAGAATGGCGTACCTCAAGGCGTACCTCTAAGTGTTACACTTTTCCTACTAGCAATAAATGAAGCGGACGAAAAAATCAAACTACCCACGATCATTAGGAAATACGCCAATGATATTACTATGCTCTGTAAAGGAAGAAACATTAACTCAACTCAAGAAATTATGGAAACAGCATTAAATTGTATTTATGAATGGTCACTCAAATCAGGGTTTAAATTTTCACTTCAGAAAACGGAGTGTATAATATTCTCAAAAAAGAACATTAATAACTTACCTACGCTTACAATTGGTAATCAGATCCTGAGATTTGTCAACATACAAAGCACTTGTGGGATCCAAAATAAGACTGTGGATCAATAATATACAGATCTGTTGGTAAACGTGACCTCAAAAAACTGGATACAGTCCATAATGAAGGTCTCAGAATATGCACAGGATGTTTTCATACCAGTCCCATCGGAAGCATACTAATTGAAGCAAATGAACACACATCTCACAAAACTCCTCCTTGGATAATCTCGGATATCTCAGTAGACCTATCCTCAGGCGCTCATCCAGGTAATGGAACATCTGAAATAAATTCTGAACCAACAATTACAGGATGTTTTATCCAGTTTATGACAAAATAATTCAAAATACTCAAGGAACAGAAGCAACAGTGCAAACGATGCTTTGATTAAACACTAACTTAACTTCTATGCCAGCCACCTCACTGGCGAATTATGTGCCATCTTTTCCGCCATGAAACTTATTAAAAAAACATCCAAAGTTCAGTTTATACTCAAATTCCCGCACTGCAATAAATTGCATCAACAATAACGAAACTTGCAGTGAAATGATCATTACAATCCAAGAATTGTATCATGACATTTTCACTGACAGACAAGTCGGTGGCAATAGACCCGATATAAAATACATCGATAGAAACCATCAGCAGGCTTACCTTATTGATGTAGCAGTACCCAATACTCACAGCATATCAGTAAAACATCAAGAGAAGATTCAGAAATATACCGATCTGAAGTCGCAGCTCAATAGACCTTCAGTATAGTGACAATTGTGCCAATAATAATATCAGCCACAGGGGTGATCCCGAAAATGACACTTCGAGTGTCTTCACTTGAATGCCAGGAGTTAATACAATATGCAGACGGCAGTTATCTTGAAAACATGCCGTATTGTTAGAAGCCACCTGAACCTTCAATAAAGCAACTGCACACCTGTTCATCAAACCTGTGAGTGTCTACCGAACACTCTGCAAAAAATGTGAAGAATAAATAATAATATAATAATAATAATAATAATAATAATAATAATAATAATAATAATAATAATAATTGTCTTTTTCATCCGTCATTATCATTTCCATCTTCCATTCCCCCACGACTAACAACCGTGGGGGATAAAAATCGGATTCAGCCTAATGCTGATCCCGTGATGATTTACA
Source organism: Teleogryllus occipitalis (assembly GCA_011170035.1). Lineage (NCBI taxonomy): Eukaryota > Metazoa > Arthropoda > Insecta > Orthoptera > Gryllidae > Teleogryllus > Teleogryllus occipitalis. The sequence goes on along the minus strand of BLKR01004764.1, from coordinate 57,868 downwards.
TGCACTTGTGCATGTTTGCGTGGTATGAGACGGTCTATTCGCAAAAAAAAAAATAAATAAATAAATAAATAAATAAATAAATAATTGTCTTTATTGAGTGGCGAGACTCGGACCATTAAGGCCTGTTCTTCCGTCTGATCACCTTATTTTACACTCCCATTCTTAATTTAACGTGTATCATGAAACTAATAATTCCAGAATTTTATGAAGTTATGTAGAAACAGACTTTCGCTATTGAAATTAACAGAAGTAATAGCAACGAACAAATTAATTTTAATAAACAAAGAGTATGTTCCAAGGGAAGTTCGTTCTAAGTCTTAGCAATACTTACAGTTAAAGAGTTGTTAATGAAATGTGAGTGATGCTTTGGTACTTGCTACAATAATGATTAAGTCGGGATGATTTTAGAACTCTGGAGGGCTTAGGTTGCTCAATATCGGTCGCGATGTCATTGGATACTCCTGTTCTTTATGAGACGGACATGGTCCATGCACTCTGTTTTCTTCATAATTAATTTTGTGCCCAGGACGTATTGTATCTGAATGCTCCTGAAAGTGGATTGCATTGCAGTGATCTGGAATTGCGTTATCCAGAGCGCCTTTGTCCTTACAAGAGCGCCTGCTCCCTGGCTTCATGGTGGAGTTACCCAGAAACGGCCCATCATTTTTGGCGCAACAACCGCCCCTACTGAGCAGCGACAACAATGCATCGATCTGTGCGCATTTTAAGAATATTATTGTTGGCTGTGTCGTACACGCAGTCGAGTTTATGAATCGTCTTGTGAACGCTGGAGAGGGGGCATAAGCAATAGGATAGAGATTAAGGTATATCCAGTAAATTGTGTGAATTGTGATGTGTTGTTGACGTTATTATATAAAGGAATAAAAGAGGTCATCTCCGTCAACTTAGTATATTTATTGAGATAGCCGTCTTTCGACGGCTTTGCCGTCATCATCAGTCTCGCTGCTTTCGGCATCAGTCGGAGGACTTCGTATATCTTGTAGCAGCTGGTGGGGGTGGGCTGCAGCACCCCAGTCTTCGCGAGAATTATTATTTAAGTTCTGTTTGAAATTGAAATCAAATATGCAAAATTGTAATCCTTTCAATTGTGATACATATATCACCTACTGATGGTGCGTGGGTAATTTGCGAAAAGTTTCCGACGCCCCCGCTGCGATTTGACAAACCTCTTTTTCGTACATATGAGTAGCCTTAGCGTAATGTTGTAGTTGCAATTGCAATTGCATATAGGCAATTTTTAAACCTTTATCATCTCAAAAATTGGCCAAAAGTTTTCTTTAATTGTTTTTTCTCGAATATAGAAAAGTACGCTTATATAGCACAGAACTCATTTTCGGCGAACACTCTGCATTTTCGCAAATAATTTACATGGTAAAAACGCCATATTGATAATGGAGAGAGTTTCTTAAAGGTAAAATGTTCTATATACGAGATATTTAAATAAGGTTAACAATTTTTTTTTAAATACCAATGGTTTGCGCGTAACTTGCTTGAAGGAAAATGTAATTTATTAAAACATTTGTTCTCTAAAACAGTTTCAATTTTTTCTTAAAATTTGTTCTTACGGAAGAGCAAAGGACACTTCGAAAGGCCCAAGCCTCTCTTTCGTTGAACTCTCTACATTTTCGAAAGTTGCAAATTTAGAAATATGTGAAAATTTGTACTTTTGAGTGTGTTCTGGGAGAATGTGTACTTTTGATGTAGTGAGAAAATGTGAGCTTTTGTGGCACCAGTAGTTTCTTAAGCACGCTCACTTTCGCTTTATTATTCACGCATATTTGTAACAACATCGTTCATTAGTTTATTTTCATTTCTCGCCACATTTGCTGTGTACGTACCCAGCACTTAGTTCTCGCTTCAGCAAAGGCAGATTTCGAAGTGTCTGGACTGTTGCTTTTCTTGCAATTTTGTTTCTCAAAGCTCTTAGCCACCCTAGCTCACACACCTTCGCTCTCTAGCTGTCGCCATCTACACCTTCTCTTATGCATTTATTACCTTTTTACCATTTGATCTCGTCTGTCTTTATTAATTTTCGTTAAATTTCTGAATGGTTCCTGCCATCTGCTATAGTACCGAAATTTTTCGTGATATGGTTATTCAAACGGTACTTTTTCGGGGAACTACTTATTTTTTCCGAAATTGCAAAATAAAAACATTCCTTCTTTTAAGCCACACACGTGAGCCTGCAGTTAACGGCCAGGTACATTACATTAACAGTATTAAACGGTCACAATTTCCTGACAAATTTGCAAGTCTGATTCCTTACACTTTCACAAGAACAAAATTGATAGTGATTAGTGTTGATTGAAAATTTTGCTGCATCGGGACGCGCCATTTTACTTAGAATATTGATATTTAGAGTTTTTATTTCGCGGGGACATTAATTTCTGTTTCTAATAGTAATAAATGATTTTTGTGCATGCTTTGAAGTTTCCTCAGGGTATGACTTGTACTTTCAAATCTAGTTGGGAGTCAAGTCAACGAATGTGAAGAAATACTCATTTATTAAGAAATTCGATACAGGTGTTCACATAACGAAATTCTTGGAATAGTTTGATCCCTACCACTAAACACAATCCTGAAATGAAACCAGATGCACGATCTGAGGATGGTTAGTTTTATTTTCGTAATCGGACGCGTGAGACAAACTGGTCTTTAGTAATGCTAAAAAAACATGCTTATGTTATAGAAAAACCTCACAGATTGAGGATGTAGACTGCGATCAACCTGGGCGTGAACTGAACGGTGTGAAGCTTGTTGAACGAGAACTGTACCGTACAAAAGCCAGAATTTACATATGGACCCCTGGTATCAAATATCAGGGTGTCGCAAAGGACGTCAAAGAAATTCTTGTTGATGTATATTTGGTGTACAATGGGACGTAAACACAGGTTCTTATGAATTTTTCAAACATCAACGGGACTGATCAGCGCTATTTTCATGACTGTTACTTAAAAGTGACATTGCTTTAGTGCCTAAAGTTTGTTAGTTTCAGGGTGTCAAGCTATGTGTAATTAAGTCTAGGTCTAAATATGAAACTGGTACGCGGACTTTTGGAAGAATCATGAAATGTCGAGAGTAAGTAGTACGCAGGTATACATGAAACAGAACATTACATGAAATGGCTACATGTGAACAGAGCAGCACGTTAAAGAGTCTAACTTGCGTGGCGAGATCAATGCTGAAGTAGGATCGCGTTCCTAAGGACCATGTTCTCTAGGGAGACTTGTTATGCTAGTGAAACATAGTTCGCTGCAAGGTGATAGCGCTGTTAGTTCGTTGCTAGTGTGACGATATCTATGCATATGTGATGAGCATGATTTATGTATTTGTGCCGTACATTATCTCCATCATTGCTAGGGTGCACGACTGATAGATGCTGAAGGAGTTATTTCATTGCTAAGATGGCACCAGCATTCCCCTCTCAATTATTCGATTCACAGTTGCTAGGTGGTGACGCCGTCGCTTTGGTGCACGACCAAACAATGGAACCTCCTAATAATATTCAAACATTGAATGTTAGTGTTCGAATTGAACATGAAACTGATATTTGTAAATATTTTTATTTTTCCGCAATATTTAAAAAATACATTAACTGTGTTTTAAAATTAAAGTACGTTAGATTTAAATTTTATATCTTTAATAACAGTATTTTTACCGACAATTTATGAGCCAATATAAAATATTGTTTTTGGAATAATTGATGTCCCTTACTACGCACTAGTCTGCTTGTGTTTTAATTTTGAATTAATCGCTAATTATGCTTAATTGCGACACCCCTGGCGGTGACCTACTGTCTTAGGTGGCTCAGGACGTCAACTGATAATACAGTGCCTATGACCGGGAGGTCCTAGGGTTTGAGTCAGGACGGGGGTAAGTTTTTGAACATCAGCTAGATAAGTAGGTCGAATAAAGCTGCTGTCTGAAGAATTCTAGCAGCCGGCTGTTGTGGTCAGTCGTTTTTTGTGGTTTCTACAATCAACATCAGGCGAATGCCGGAGCAGTATTCTAACTGTTTTCGGACCGTGCGCGATATTTACTTCCCTTCCTTGTTCTATCCCCTCCCCTTACTTACTTACACACACACACACACACACACACACACAACATTACGTGTGTTTGCCGGGAAACCAGAGAACTTAGTGCTTGCCCCGGCAGGGGCGGTGCCTCGCAGGTGGGAGATACCTGGTTGAGGAAAACCCGGTAACTGACGTGTAGCTCGGCGCCGAATCTCACCATCCAGCTGGGGAAGATCAACGCCACCTCCCGAAGAAAACGCAGGCACTACACTTCTGGGACTAATGATCTCAGCAGTTGACGCGCCCGGAATCACCAATCAGTCAATCTGGCGGTAACTTAATCATTCTGTGGCTGAGTTAGCCCAGTGCACCTCTTTCCTTCGTTGTCTTGGGGCAGGGCGCGCACCGGTCGCGGCGCGCACCGGTCGTTGCAGCCACCCCTGGCTCGAGGACGCGGCGCCGCAGCCACGGCCGACCGGTTCGGCCCTGCAGGGCGTGACGCCTCACTCGATACTCGAGACCGGAAAACGCCGCTCGGCCCTCCTGCTCGCGTCGTCGGCCCCGCCCCGCCCCCTCGTGGCGATCAGCGCCGCTACACGCCGCGGACACCACAACTCTACGAACGCGGAGCTCGACCTCTCACCTCCCCTGTGAATTTGGGATATGATATCAACAAGAAGTGCAGTGAAGTGAAGTGGAATAAAGCTTGCGCGGTGATATTATGTACTATTTATTATTATTATTATTATTATTATTATTATTATTATTATTATTATTATTAACTTTTTTTGGTAACTTATTATTAGTCAATGTAAGCTTGATTCCTGTAAAGTCAAGATATTCTGCCGCCAAGTCACCACACTTAACTGCAGAATTAATAATAAAATCTAAGAAACCAGGATGTGACGAAATGTCTATGTTCAAATTTTAAAAATTTATCTTAAAAATACATCGTCCATTGATGTTTTTAAAACTATTTTAGTAACATTTAACATCAGTGTTTATGTGTAGCGGGGGGGGGGCGCGTCATATCCTAGTGGTCGTGTTTATTAATTTATAATTGAGATGTTGCTGACAAAACAAAGTAAAAAAATAAACAATGAACACATTTATTATCTTATTGGTTAATACTAAATATATTGGTGTATAACTTATTTATTAATGAAAATCCAACTAACTTATTTTTCTCTCTTAATCACTGTCTCTCTTGGTCAACTGAAGAAAATTCTATTTATCGATATTATTGGTTTTTTATTATCTTTATTCATTTAAAAATAAAATATCATTCAATTAAAACATCAAGCTCAAAACATCAATCTTAAAAAAATCGGCCTCAATAAATTGATTTTATATTCATCGATGATTTTATAAAAATTTCGATGTTTTGAAAACGTCAACATCCTTGTCTCAACCCAACTTTGAACCCTGGTGCGCCGTTTCGCCCCCGGCCATTTGGACAGCCTACCGCATAATTTCTGGAGGGAGACCATCTCAGCTCATAAAAATGCTTCTCGTCAAGATTGCGACTAAGTAGAGGACACAACGCAAAATGTTATGGCTTTCAGTATGGGTATAAGGACCTATTCAGTGTGATGGTAAAATCAGATTGTGAACACATTTTCTACACGTGTTCCCATAGCAAAATTGTCTGTTCATGGACAGTATGTTACCGGTTTTTCTTCTTAAAAGTCGTCGGTATAAGTGTCTGTAAAGCTCTTGAAAAATCTACAAGAGAAATAGTAATATAAGTATTATTTTTTTCGATTTTAAATTTTGGATCTATCATACCGTACTTTGTTATTTGTTTCAAGTAACTTCATTAATGTACTTTTTACGAGTAAGCTTTGAAAATATTGGGCAATTTAATTTTGGTACAATAATATTTTGTTGTTACTTTGTTCCAATGATTTCTTAAAGAGATTGAATATTATAGATTCAAATTTGTACATTCATATTGCTTTCTGTTGAGTAGTGAAATGTTAAATATGTATATAATATACACATTTGATATTTTTATGACGAATATACTTCACATAATATCCCATTTTTAAAGCATGAGTTAGAATATTCCCTGCAATATCACTTTTATAATATCCCGTGTCTGACCATGATCACTACTTCAAATAATTGTCACGCGTTTTCTATCATAGCATGCATGACGCATCATAGCACGCCTGAAGCATTTTTCGAGATAAACTTTGTTCTCGTCAGAAATATAAACGCTGCAATTGAAAAACATAGTTTACAGGTAGTACTTTATTTTCAGTCGAGTAGAAACATATCTTTATTCTTTATCAAAATTTGTTACAATATAGATCGTGTGGTATTTAGCAATTCTTTTCTCTGCTGTTATTATCCTGTGGTTTGTTACTCTGGTGAATAAACTGCCGTGCTGTGCAACAACGTGACGCCTAAATGCGATTACTTACATCTGAAACCGGCTCTAGTGGTGTTCATACAGGATACTTAATGCCTTGACAAGGAAATTAAGCTGTATTTTATCCACAATTTATATTGAAACATTTTAATTACATGTTTCAAACGCACCTGCCCAATCGATTTTGCAAGAAGAATAAACGATTTTTCGGGTTTCGAGGCAACTCGCATGATTGATTTAACATATTAGTACCCTCCCAGGCAAACGCCTTTTTTCTTTCCTTTCTATTGCTTCAGGCAATGTATTTGGTTGGTGTAAGTAAAACAAGAGTGAACTATATATTATGGAATAGAGACATCTATAAGTTTTTAACATTGACCATACTAATTGTATTCATGTGTGACAACTACAAACAAATCCCATACCGTACGTGTACGTTATCGTACTGCGTCTTATCTAATTAAACACTTATGCAGTAAACACGTTCACACACCAAGTGATGTCGTTTCCGATACAATTGCTATTTTATAAAATCAGAAAATGTGCTGAATATTAAAAAGGAAAATAATATATTGATACTTTAGAACTGCATGGATGCATGGTCATACAATGATATATTAGTAAGCTGGTTTGGCATGACAACCACGTACTCGCCTTACAGTTATTATCTTTGTAGATGTTGTTCTTGTAGGGCTTGGATCATGGGATATGAGTAGGTTCGAGGGCCTTGGGGAATGGGAGGTCAGACCATCGCCGTGACCCAAGAAGGTGTTGGGCCAGAGCAGGGGCAGGTGGATTCCAAGACTTATATATGGTCTGTTCAGTCATGTGATGGATTTTTGTAACACATTGATGTTAAACCGAATTGGGGGACGTGGCCAGAGAGTAACACATAGAAATGTTTCGTATTAATTTCACTAAGGTTGTCTGACTTGTGCTGGAGCTGTAATACGTCATACGCAGTTTTTAACTGTTTTTTTGACGTAAATAAATAAATAAATAAATAAATAAATATTCCACATTAGTTTTGTCATTCCGTCAACTGGAGAGTATTCGAATAAAATCAATTATTTTGTGATCCTAGAATGCAAAAGATGTGCTCTTTAAAATTTCCTTTTTAAGAAATATTTATAGGTAAATATTTCATTAATCATAATAAATTATTTTGCCAGTTTAATTAGAAGCATGATGAAAATAAACGTGGACTCCTTGATATTCGATTTATGACCTGGTCGTTTACAAACGTTTAATTTAATTCTAGAAGTGCATATTCTCATGTTTTTCGCTATGATTTGCAACAACTCTTACATTATTCTGTCGGGTGACGATATCGGATCAACGTAAATCACTCGTAAAAACAATCCCAACCTCTAACTACACGCACCAGCAAAGGTGGCTTGGGGCATTAACTGATGTCACTGCAGTGCTTCTGATTGGAAGACCCTTGGGTTCGTGTTTCAACAGTGGAAGGATTTTCGACACTAGCGACATTGCTAGATCGAATTCAGCCGCTGTATGGAAGAGAATTCTAGCGGCCGGCTGCAGTGATCGGTAGTTTTCCTGGTCAGATCATCAGCCAAATGCCGGAGCAGTACCCTAACAAACGGGCCACAGACCACACGCGATCTTTCATTCTTCTTCCTTGTCCTATCGTCACCCCCTACACACTCTTATACTTACATGCACCACACCACCACACATGCCGGGAGACCAGTCGAGAGCTTGGAGGTAGTCCCGGCTGGAGCGGTGCCCCGCTGCAGGGAGATACCTGGTTGAGGAAAATGCCCGCAAGCTGACGTAGGTCGGCGACGGATCTCGCCAGTCAGCGGGGAAATATCACTGCTAATTCCCGCGACAAACATACATTACACTTAAGGGACCAATGACCTTTGATTGATTAGTGATTCTGGGCGCATCAAGTTCTATCAATCTATCTGCACGCACTGAACCGACCTCACACTGCACGCACCAAATTTTGTGACAGTAACAGCTGGCACACGGCTCATCTGGCTGTCAGAAGAACACATTTCGCTGAGCGATGCTGTCGTCGGAGATGCTCAATTGTTTTAGAACCTACCAAAAAATTCGTCCCGCAAGCAGATGGAGCTGCCTCTGTATGACGACTCCGAAGCGTCGCACGTGGGCTTCGATTGATTGATTATTTCGTATTTCCGGGCGCGTCAGCTGTTAAGGCCAACAGTCCGGTAAGGGTATTGCGTGTTTCCCCCGGGAGGGGGCGGTGATCTTCCCTCGCAGGTTGGTGAGATCTGGCGCCGACCTACACGTCGGTTGGTGGTTATCCTCCCTCAACCAGGTATCTGTCACACTGCATTTATTGATTATTTCGTGTTTCCGGGCGCGTCAACTACTATCGTCGTTAGTCCCGTGCGTGTAATGCATGGTTTATTACAGCAGGCGGCGGTGTTCTCTCGATTGGTGGTCAGATCCGGCGCCGGGCTCAATGTGCAGGACTAACTAAACAGAGTCAGACTATGGTATGTGTTGTAATATTCGTACTGGTACTAGTATATAACTAGGAAACATAACAGGTCATACACACCTTCAAGCGAGGTCTGCAAGCTTGTGTGACGTACTGGAAATAAATAACTTAGATGACTGTTTCTAAAAGAAATGTATAACTATATTTACACAATAATTTACAAAATAAAAATCTCCGGCGCCCCGCATCCGGCTTAAGCATGGGGGAGGACGGTTTTCCCGGCACGAGAAAGGAAGCGATGCGCGACGCCACACTTGACTCGCGATGGTTGAAAGTGTATGGACCTTCCTGCGAGCCCTTTGAGGATGTCCCCGCAGGGGGGGATCACGATGGCGTAGGTAGTCGTGGTCCCTGGTGGAGAGTCGTAGACGACCACCCGGACCCTGAGTCTCGCGGCGCCGCTCACGTCGTTAGGCTGAAGGTGCAGGCTGTGAGAAGGCGATGCTAAGCTCCTGGTGGTCGGGTTCGCTCGGCTACCCACCAGTTGGGCCTATGGCGGGAAGCGCGTTGCGGGGGGTGCCATGGCGGCAGGGGCGGGGCGGGAGCGGGGTGCGGCAAACCGCGTCCGCAGAGGCGGGTAATGCGTAGCTGGCGGCGGTTGCGGCGGCGGTGCTGGTGTCCGGTGTCGGCGCAAGAGGTCATTAGTGCTGCGGAGCGTAACGGCTGGCGCCTGAAAGCTGCCCACCCCATCCCATCCCACCACGCCCCGCCACGCCCCGCCGATCGCCCGTCCGCCCTCCTCCACCCGCCCTTCGCCCCGACGCGCCCGTGAGTGGGCTGACGAGTTCTTTCGCGTCCAGGATGCCTCCGCTCGAGAAGGTCGTTTCGTATTCAGTGGAGGCTCTGGGTTGCTTTATTAGGCACGGTTTGCGGCTGAGCCGGAAACGCGGAGTTGAGAGGAATGTATGTTTATGCTCTGAATGTGTGTTAAACGCACGCAGATATTGCCACGTATTCACTGATGGATAGGTAGGTTCAAATTTAGTCTCTCCCAACACATTTAAAATAATTTAAATTTTGCGGAGTCGCTTTATATCGTTATTGTCACATTTTGCGATAATGTTTCCTTGTGAAGAGATCAATTAAACTATGTTTTTGCGAGGTTGTTAACTCTGTATTTGATTTTGATTACTATTTTTTTACGTTTTTGGGATGGCAATGTTAAATTCCTCGTGGTGAACGTTGTTTTGATAATGGTTGTTCGACCCTAATCTTGTTGAAAAGCTCTGGACAGTTGTTATACTATTGTTACAGTTCAAAAACAGTAAAAGTGAAGTGCGCTTAGCACCAATGACCTGGTACCTACATAGAAGACTCGAATCCTGATTAATGGTCTGAGCAAATAATAGACAACGCCAATGTTGTCTGTTCTAATACGTCTTTGCCTCTTTACTCAATTTTTTCCGTCATGTACAGTTGCTGCGGAGTTATTTCCGGCAGGCTAATAGCAGAGAGCTTCACTTGCTTACAATGGTTCATCAACTATCACACTAGACAGATAATAAAACATTTGTACCATTCAATCTGATCTGTACAATTCAACGTGTAAGACTTCGAAACGGTTGGATTTACACGGACAGAAAGCACATTCCACTACTATAGTATTCATGATCCGATCTCACCCTGTTGTAGCTACTCTAAGATCATTGGCCGGGCGTTTTTTGTGTAGCAGAGCACGCGAGAGCTATCTCACGGCGTCCGTTTTTCCGCTGCGGCGCTCAAGTATTTCTCTCTTTTTGCCGAATTCGCCATCGAGGAAAGGCCTCGCGCGTCGCTCGGCCGCGTAATGACCTCACGCCTCCGCGCCGGAGTCAATATTGGCGTAATGACCACTGAAATTACACGGCGTATCGCGCGGATTCCTCGTGGGCGCCATACCACCATCACCGCCCCCGCCCCCGAGGCCGCCGGGTCGACGAGCTCGCGATCCTCCACCCTCCGCTTTGCACTTTTCTATTGTCCCCTCCCATGTGCCCAATGCCCCGCTCCACTTTCCCACTCATCCTCGCCCCGTAACGCTACGCTCCTTCTGGACTCGCTGCGTTCCTCCTACATCTGCTACGCTCCCCCATCCATCCACTACGCTCTTCCGTGCCCTGCTACGTTCCTCCTCGAACCGCTACGCCCCTCCTCGATCCGCTGCGCTCCTTCTCGACCCGACCCGCTACGCTAGTCGCCTCGCTACGCTCTTTCTTGTCACGTTACGTTCCTCGTCGACCCGCTATGCTTCTCTATCTGCTTCGCTAGTCGCCTGGCTACGCTCTTCCATGCCTCGCTACGTTCTTTCTCGACCTGCTACCCTCATCCTCGACCTCATAAACTCCTCATTACACCACAACGCTCTTTCTCGCTACTCTTCTCCTCGCCCCGTACGCTCTTTGCTTCGCTATGTCCCGCTAGGCTCCTCCTTGCTTGCTACTCTTCTCCGTGCCCCGCTACGCCCCCTCCGGCCCTCTATGCTCCTTCTTGCCCCGCTACACTCCTCCTTGACGCGCTATCCTCCTCTTCGCCCCGTTGTGCTACTTCTTGCCCCGCTAAGCTCCTCCTCGCCTCGATACGCTTCTCCCCACCTCATTACTCTCTTCTTTGCCTCGCCACAATTCTCCTCGACCCGCTACGCTTCCTCTCGTCTGGATACGCTCCTTTCCGCGCAACGCTCCTCCTCGATCCGCTACCCTCATCCTCGACCCACTGCGTTCATCGCCTCATTAGGCCCTTCCTTGTCCCGCTGAGCTTCTCCTTGCCCCACTTTGCTTCTCCTTGCCTCGCTACGCTCCCTGCGTCACTACGCTCTCTCCTTGCTCCGCTTCTCTCTTTCTTGTTCTGCTAAGCTAATCAGCCCCACTACGTTTCTCCTCTCTCCGCGCCCTGTCGTCGTACCATACGAAAGAATGTGGACGGCCAGGTGGACGGATCGTCGTCTGGGGACATTGATGAGAGCCCGTGGGTCAGGTCGAATAGAATGACGCACAATGGTCAATTTTGGTTCCTTAGTGAAGCATTCCACCGCTAAACAAGACGATTTGAAAAGTGTCACTGAATAAGACATTTCTCTAAACTATCAGCAAAATCTTTACCTATTTCTTGGATACTATGTATTCCGTTTTCCGCCTGAAATTTTTGGATGCAAACAAACTCAATATGAGCACAACAGAATAAAGAGCTCCCTTCGTATGATGTTCCCGGAAACTGAAAACAAACAAATGCGAGGATCCAAATGGTTTCAAATGGAACAAATTCAGCATCAAAGTAAGAAGTCCTTGGAATTCTGTGGTAAAAAATCTCCATGTTTCAAGGCCTATTTTTTTATTAGTCAGTTTGACTTTGAAAATCTTCATGCATTTTCCGCTTGTGGCTTGATCATTATCAGCAATGCACAAATTATAAAATTATAACGCGAATGATATTTTGATTCACGAAACTTTAACAATTAATGGATTAGTGATCATTACAACAAAAATAGGCTCCATTTCTTTCATGCTGAATACTTCTGTGTAATTATTTATTACATCATGTGCAACTGACTCCATAGTAATGGGGCAAAGGCCTTTACTTTATTATATGAAAGTGGGAACTTTTGGTGAATGATCTTTAAATTATTAGAACTATTTAATATATTTGCAAGTAAGAAGAGTTCACAAATCTAGAGCAACGAACTATGCACGATTCCCAATAAACTCTTGAAATTGAATGTAAATGACACCGACGTTAAAACAAACTATCATTAGAAGTTCAATACTATCGGCAAAACGGAGCAAAGGTGCTCAGGGCGTAGCAGGGCAATGGGGGAGCCCGAGTTCGATCCTCGTGCTTGCCTGACTGGGGTTTTCGTGGTTTCCCTCGGTCATCCAGGCGAATTCTGGGGGGGGGGTGTACTCAAAAGCCACGACCACGAAACCGGCGTCGCAAGTCGAAATCGTTAACTATGTGAAGTTACGAAAGTGAAGCGAATTCGAGACATCGCGAGTTCCTGGTTGGGTAACCGACTGGGAACCCCGGGATCGGCGCCGAGGCCAATTGCCCTTTACAGGACTTAATAATGGCTAAATACAAATACTATCAGCAAATCCTTATATTATTGATATCGTTCCCAACTTTTCTATCGCATCAAAAATCTGAACACATTTACACAAACACAATGAATTTGTTTGATAAAACTGCTGCGTGAACAGATGATTCCGACCGCAGTGCCAATGACGAAACTAGGGAGGCAGGGGGAGAGCGGTGCGCCCCGAGTGACACCATTCTAGGGGTGACCAATTAAAATATTTTATAGTTGGAATTATATAATTTAAATAATTTACTTAAAAATATATATTAAGAATTTTGATAGTTTTAGTAATATGAAAAGTTTATTGCTAGAATTATATAATATTTATGGTTTAGTTAAAAATTATTTATATTAATTTAATAAGTATACATTTCAATCATAAATATTAAGAAAGCAAAGACAAGAAATAATATAAACTAAAATGCGAAACTATAAGCGGTAAGTACCCATTTTTCAATGTTCAAAGAGAGTCAATTTCAACGATATTTTTATATATAATTTGTGTGTGGTGGGGTGATGGGGTGATACTATTAGTATTGCCCCGGGTGACACCATTTGAAGCTACGCCACTGCGCAGTGCGGCGATTAGAATGCGTCGAGGGAGAAAAAATGAAGCGCGGACCCCCACGGTTGAAAACGACTTTGTAGGCGTAATGGCCGTGGGGGCTAAGTGCTCGTGCGAATTTCCTCCGAGACCACCTACGTGCACGGCGCGCCTCGCCGACCCATTTCCCCGCGAGGTGTTGGCGCGACTAGCGTGCCTCGTACGCGTGCGGCACCGCGCCCATGCAGTTGGCGCTGCAGGAGGAACAATCCACGAGGAATTCTCACGCCGTGGAATGCACATCCATTACGAAGCGGGCGTGTGAATGCCATGCAAGGAGGCATGATGTTGTTGATTTGTTGGTCGGATCGTCGAAACAAGAATTTACTTTCTTCTAATTTAATTGGGACATCAGAGTTATTTAGGACATCTCTTTCATTTTGGCAGACTAACTTTTTAAATACATTAATTCAATTTAAGGTCATACATGATCTTAAATTGTATTTTTATTTAAAAAAACTCGTAATGTAAAACGTTTGGAGACGCGGTGTCGCCTCATCTTCAGGTACACCTGTAAAGATGTATTACATAATTATATTTGCTATAAAGCTAATACATATTAAAATTTAGTAACAATTTTTTTGATAAAAAACATAATTTAAGATCATGTATGAATTTAAATTAAATTAATTTATTTTAAAATTTAGTCTGTCAAAATGAAAGAGGAGTACTAAATAAACCTGAGTTTACAATTAAAATGACAGACAATCTTCAAAATTAATTTAAAATTCTATTTTTATTGTTTCGTATTTTTAAAGGTTAATTTTACTTAAATTTAATAGAAGTGGGTATCAAAATTATTCTTAACGTAGAAATAAATTCATTTCAATTTTTATCTGGAGTTTTTAAACGAGATTTCTGTGGTGTAACGGTGTTTTGGATTGTTAAACCCAAGTTCGCCGATTCAAATCCGATCGAAGACATGGATTTTTAAGGGCGGAAAAATTCTTCCAACGACCTCATTCAGAGGGGAAATAAAGCTAGCTGTCGTATGTAGTAAATTTATTGCAACTAAAAGATTCTCGAGCTAAAAGAAGTTTCTGGGCTAGATTCTAATCGCCTTTGTCGTCGCCCGAGTAATATCTTCTTTCGCTGGTAGATAGCGAAGGGAGGGTAACGAAACTTGCTTGGTCAGGTCAAAGAGCGGACCTGACGTCTTGAGTCTCGCCTCGTAAAATAAAGCATCATTGCATAGAATTGAGGTTTGAGAAACGAGGTCACAATACCAGTCCTCAAATGAGGACGCTGGGCGTTAATTATCTGAGTAACATCTTCAACTACATGTTTCTCTACTAATTGAGAGGTTTCTTACAAGAACCAACGAAATCCATAATTCCACATTTTGAGATATTTCACCAAGTTATTCCCTACAACTTGCGCTATCTGTTGGGTCATTTCCTTTGGGTAAGTAGCGAACACATTGAAAGATATAAGAAGGGGAGAAATCATCACTTAATCAGAAAGCACGTCTAAGATATGAAGGTGTTTTTTTAGCCTCCTAAAAAATCTCGAATTTGGACTAGTTTGGTTCTTATAATTAAAAGTTTTTTTTACATTTTTCTTCTTCCTGCCCCCTCCCTCCGTCCCGAACGCCCCGTCCTAACGCTCCGTATCTCCATCAAAGGGCGATGGCATCGCTTCCTGCCCGTATCCACGAGCGATCGCCTGAGGAGCGCGTGCCCTGCCGTGCCGTGCGGGGCGATTCAGATCCGCTGACGCGACGCGACCCAACGCGACAGTCGTGGGCGGGCGAACGCCGTCTTGCGCGAGCGGCCCTCCTGGGCGGCCTCTAGGGCGAGGGCGCGGGCAGGAGGGCCCTCGGGGCCGAGAGCCCTTGGGGTGGTCGTCTCCAAGGAGCCACTCGAGCCAACGAGAGAGGTCCGGGGAAGGGACGCTCCGTTTGTCGATAATGTAGGGGCTCCGAGGGCAATTTCCTGAGAGGATGGTTATCGTGGCCCGGTCAGCGCTTCCGCCCTCGTCCTGGGCGGTCGCCGCCGCCGCCGCCCCCGCCGCCGCCGCCACCCTCGCCCTTCCCGGAGGCTAATCCAAGGGCGGTTGAGCCCGCGGCTAAGTGCCCTTTCGGAATTCTGGTAGCGGAAAGGTTCTTCTCTAATTAATCTTATTATCGAATTATTGAAGTAATAAGATGTGAGACGAATAAAAAAATTCTCAAAGAAGAATCTTTAAAGGTTTTGAATATTTCAAGTCTCAACATTTTCGAATTCTTGATGATATTATTATTATTATTATTATTATTATTATTATTATTATTATTATTATTATTATTACCATTAGTATTAAGAAATATCTCTGGTATGGCTCATGGGCAGCGTACTAGCTCCCCGTGCTGTGATCCCGGGTTCGATTCCCGAGACAAAAATAGAGTTGTAGCTTTCCTTTAAAATCGTCCCAGTTTCTGTAGATGTGTGACGAAGAAAAGCTCAAGCAGGCGAAAGTCGCCAGTTATTGTGAAGGGAATACGTAATGTTCGCCTCATGTCACTCTGACCCCCAAGCATGGGAATTCAACTAGGCCCAGGCATGGGGGACACTGATAACTGGCCGGTGAAGCCGGACTACAGACCCAAAACGCCAAATACATTATTAAGAAGAGGAGAAATAAGTAATGAAAGATTTAGAAATAATTTAAATTAAAAAGCACGAACAATCAAATGTGCGCAAGATTCATTTTAATCTAATTAAAAGGACGGTGTCTGCTTAAGACTTTTGTCCAACGACACCGGGCTACATACTTTGAAGTCTCCATACTTCACTTTTTTGCGAAAAATAGATATTTATCAAACGAAATACACAATACGTGACTGAATTGTTTTATCAGAACAAAGCCCGAAGTTTACCTTTCAGAAAACTCTGTTCCATTGAATGAACTTGGTCGTGACCATTTAATTGATCATGTTAGCCATCGTGTCCCAGCTAGTTATTTGTGCGCTTTCTCTAACCCTCCCCTTTCGTGCCTTCATAATTCCATCCCCGCTTCTGTGGCTGTACCAGCATAGGTGGCCCAGGGCATCAAATGATGACTTTACAGTGACACTCTCCCGAAGGTCCCAAGGTACGCGTCCCGACAGTGGTAGGATTATGACACTAGCTACATAGCTAGGTCAAATTTAGTTGCTGTCTGGAAGAGAATTCGAGCGTCCGGCTGCACTGATCGGTAATTTTCTGTGGTTTCTTCGACCAATACCAGGCGAATGCTAGAGCAGTACCCGCACAAATAGACCACCGACCGCGCGGGGTCTTTCCTTCCTCTTCTTTTGGCCTATCCTCACCCCTTACAAACACACTCTTACACTTACACTACACTATAATACATGGCCAGTCGGGAGCTAAGAGTTTGTATTGGTTCGAGCGGTGCCCCGCAGGTGGGAGATACCTGGTTGGGGAAAAACGTACGGAATTGTAGGTGGACGCCTGATATCGCCATCCAACAGGAGAAGGTCCCCCCCCGCCTTCCACGATAAAAACACATACTACACTTACGGGACTAATGTCCTTAGCAGTTGATGCGCCCGGAATCACCAATCAATCCTGTAGCGGTCCTTCAGTGATCGGCGCGCGACGTCGCAGGCGCCAGGCACCGCGACGCCGTCGCGTCCAGGGCCGACCTGTGGCAGGCGGCGAACGGCGCCGCCGCCATGCTTAATTAGCGACGTAAACAAACCCACGGCGTACGCGCGCGGCCCGCTACGCGAGATTTATGCGCGGGCGGCCTACGGCTCATTCATGGACTTTACGGCCCCCGCGCCCCCGCTCCCCGCCCCGCCCCACCCCGCACCGGCTCCGCGCGTACTTTATGGGTACCGGGTACGCCCACAACCGGCGCCGTACGCGGACACGCGGTGGGCGACCCGGGACGGTGTCCAGCGGGAACTGCCTGGCTACTCGTCGCTCCGGTCCGCCTGCCACGCTATGCCCCCTCCCCGCCACGCGTTCTACCTTTTTTTTCAATTTATTATTTTCCTTGATGATATTTTCGTAGCTCAGTTACATTAACTCTATACATGTTTGTTGTCTTACTAAGCTAAAATTTACCTTACAGCTAGCATTGCGGTCGAGGAAACCTAATGGTCACCTCTAATCAGGGTCCATTTCGGGAAATTGTTGTAGGAATATGTGGAAAGGGTACTTATTTTTTATTCTTGTGGAATATATGGGGTTTCTGGCTAGGTTGAATCCGGTGAAATTTGGTATCTACATTAGGTTGGAGTAGAATTGGATCGATAGGTATAGAATGTGCTGGGTTATGGGTTGGAGATTGAATTCTTTATGGAGCTGTGCATTAGATATGAACCATGGTGTGTTGGTAATTGTCCTTAGGAACTGAGCTTTCTACCTTCTACGCCCCTTCTCGCCACGCCAGGCACCCTACCACGGCTCGTCCCTAATCCCCTTTTCATCCTCGCCCCGTCTCGTTCCGCTCCGCTCCGCCCCTACCTGCTCTGTCCGTTCCGTCCCATGCCGCCCGCCAACTCCATCCCTCTCCACTCCTCTCTACTCTACTCTATCCCACTCTACTTCGCTATACCTCATTATACTCGACTCTACTCCACCCCACACTAAGCTACTCCACTACCCACTCTACTCCACCCCACTTTTCTCTGCTCTAAGGCACTCTATTGTACTCCACTCCACTCTGCTTTACTCCACTCTACTCTACTCTACTCCATTTGACTCTACTCACTCTACTCTACCCACTATTCTATTATACTCCAATCTACCCTAGTACCCCAGACTCTAACCACTCTGCTCTATCCCTTTCTTTCTCACTCTACTCTAAACTCTACCCTACCCCATTCTATTCTACTCTTCCGTTCTCTATCTCACTCTACTCTACCACACTGTATCCTATTCTACTCTGCACTACTCTACACCACTATTGTACTGTAACTACTCTACCCCACTTCATCTTGAGGGGCTCTGCCCGCAACGTCACGCTCCGCCCTGCCACCCTCGCGCCGCCTTAAGCGTTGCGTGCCTGTTAATTAAAGAGTTTGGCATTTGTGGTTCCCGACGCTCTCCATACGCTGACACATACAAGGCTGCCCCTTGGGAATAGTTCAACGAGATTTACAACAAAATTTAAGTTTGTAAATCCCACTGGAAGGGGTATGTCTCTCTTTAAAGTGACAGCAATTCAAAATTTAAAAATTTAACCCAACCAAAACATAACACTAATACTTTCATCTAATAAATGTCTTTCTTAGAGAAACTATAAAATATTTGTAAACTCAATCAAAGCTCATATTTAATAATCAAAGCGCAGACTTAAAATGAATGGGTTTTGTTTCCATTGTGAAAGAACGTTTAGTTCTGCAGAATTGAATTTGCTATCTTTCTGGGACTCGCCTTCCGCTCTTGAGAGTGGATGTTTTTCCACCTGCAGACTGAATGACGAATCTCAAAACAATGGAAATAAGTGCGCAGAACGTGTCACCTATTTCAAGAAACGAGTCTATCAAAAAAACATCCGGTCGAAAGTCTTATAACTGTAAGCTTGATGAAATATGCTTGGCAATAGTGCCATTCTCGAAAGAACGACAGTCATTTTATACGGTGTATGAAGTATTCCCATAACTAATTTGCAAGTTAATTCACGTTGTCTGTCCACAAATTCACCAATATAATTTTTATCCAGGTTAGTTGCAGTAGCAACTCATGCTCCATTTCCAATGTTGTACATAGGCGTGCCCAAAGGGGGGCAGGACCGCCATGGCTCCCTGAATAGCTCCTTAGAACTATGCCATAAAACATTTTATTTCTTAAATTTGTTTAAACCCTGACTTCCCATTTTTATTAATTCTGGAGAATTTTTATACGACATTTCGGGAAAAGGCTTCAAACATCTGGCAGTCCTATAAATGTTTCAATTAATGAACACAATTAATAAATACAATTAATTTTATCATTTTAGTTGTATTGTCATTTTCTTTGTAATACATTTTATTTATTTGCTAGTAAAATATCCCATATGTGGGTAAAAAGAATTAACAGGGGCTTCGAAATGTACTTGCCTCCCCCCTTATTTACGCTGCGCACGCCTACACCAATGAAATATTTTACCAACGGAATATCTCGGTTTATCACCAACGGAACAACCAAAACAATTTTTAAAAAGGCGTGAAGTTGGCCCGAAAAAAATGGGAAAATACAATTTTGCGGTGCATTTGTTTATCCATCGTTTGAACACATTTGACCACCCATTAAAAACTTTTCCCCGCCATTTTTTGTAAATTCGGCAAAAAACAAAGAAATACATTGAAATTATGAAAATTGTAATTTGCACTCTTTTGTCCATCGTTTCACCGCATTTACCCATCCTTCATTTTTTTAAATTTGTAAAATATTTCTCGTTTTTGCGCTAATTTTCAAACGGAGGCTGGTAAAACTTTTCTGAAGGGTGGGCAAACGTGGTCAAACGATGGACAAATTTATGCACATGAAAATTGCCAAATTTTAATTTTTTTATGGCCAACTTCACGGGGGTAAACTGTAATTTCCGAAAACTAGGAAGTTTTTATGAAGAATAACGAATATGATTTAATCTGATAAGTCTATCCTTAGATTGCTTCAACTGTTCCGCAGATGATGAATGTTATTAAATTAATTTACGTTTTAGTTTGGATTGCAGAAGAAAACTTGATAAGGTATCAACATTTTCATGTTAGGTAGTGAAATTATATCTATGGATACTGATAAATCGATAATATCGGAGTATTGGCACAAAACTGTTAGTATCACAATTGAAATAATGAGGTAACCGGTGTGAAACAAAATCGGTTTATACAATAGTACTATCATTTTGAACGCGTTCATTTTGTCCATTCGATTACATGGTTTGTGTTGCTCTGGTGAAGAGGAAAGAAAAATGACTATTTCCTCTTAATTATTTAAATAAGGTAAAATTTGGCGATGAAAAATAAATTAATATTTTTAAACTCGTTTACTATAGCGTATATTTTCCTTTAAATACTGTATCGATAGCAAAAGGTTGTTGTAAGTATCGATGACTCAGATACTTAATAGGGACTTGAGGCGCAGCGTAGCGTAAGCAATCGACAGTTCCCTCGATCTTCAGCACATGCGCTGATACGCAAAAGTGATGCGTAACAACATGCACAGAAGTGAAGTTGTGCACAAGTGAATATTGCATTCGATTGCTGAAGTCGTCGCTGTGCTTAAAGTTCCGAATATCACAATAAGAATATAACGTTCCATACTTGACACATACAAAATATCGTATATAATCTAGTATTTCAACGATTGTGACCACACCTAGCATTCATTGCACGGCACTGCAGAAAAAATCCAAACCTTTAACAACATGCATCGTATTTTATTTCAAAGTTATTTATTCCTGTTTATCACTCTGCAACACCGGTCTAGCTTGTATACCCGCCCCACGTAGAGCAACGAGCCCGTTTGATTTGTGGCGAACGCAAACGAGGGCGCATAGCAGGGGGGAAGGCGTCTCGGCGCCAAGACTCGTTCCCTCCCGTCGCCGCCACCGCCACCGCCGCCGCCGCGGTCGCCTACGTCTCCGTCTCCGTCGCTGTCGCCGTCGTCTTCTCCGCCATCGTCGTCGTCTCCGTCGTTGTCGTCGTCTACGCCGCCGTCGTTGTCACCGCCGTCGCCTACGCCGCCGTCGTCGTTTCCGCCATCATCGTCGTCTCCGCCGTCGTTGTCGTCTCCACCATCGTCGTTGTCTCCGTCGTCGTCGTCGTTGTCTTCGTCGTCGTCGTTGTCTTCGTCGTCGTCGTTGTCTCCGTCGTCGTCGTCGTCGTTGTCTCCGCCGTCGTCGTCGTCACCGCCGCCGTCGTCGTGTCCGCCGTCGTCGTCTCCACCGTCGTCGTCGTCGTCTCCACCGTCGTCGTCGTCGTCTCCTCCGTCGTCGTCGTCGTCGTCGTCTCCGCCGTCATCGTCGTCTCCGCCGTCGTCGTTGTCTCCGCCTCCGCCGTCGTCTTCGTGGTCGTCGTCGTCGTCGTCGTCGTCATCGTCGCCGTTGTCGTCACCGCCGCCGCCGCCGCCGCCGCCGCCGCCGCCGCCGCCGCCATCATAGCCGCCGGTCTCGTCTTGGCCTGAACCGTAGATCCAAGAATTTCTCCATTTAGAAAAAGGACATAAAATTCGAGACGTAGTGTCTGGAGAAGAGAATTCGTGTTGGCCTCGAATTTTACGATAACGAGAACCGGAGGTGTCGCCGGGACGGCGGCGGCGGCGCCGACGGAGGCGTGGGCGCTCTAGTTCACGCCTCCGCCCCCTCCTATGTTTCTTTTTTTATTATTTTCTGTTTCTCCGTCTCTGACTACGTCCTCTCTCGAGCATTCCTTTTGTGCGCTAGCCCATTCACAGTGTTCTCTCACCCCGTGAATCGAGAGTGTGTCTCAGGAAATGGAGCTCGTTGCATATGAAAAGAAAACACCAGCGTATCTTAAAGGATTAAAGGTGTTTCATCCATTCATTGTGAAACCCACCACCAGATTAAGAAATTAAATATGTTCGGTTTTGTCGAGAATAAAGCTGCAAGTTGAATACAAAGCCGAATCGGATTATGGACTGTGTAATGAAGAAGGTAGTGAATATTGTAAACGTTTATTTTAATATTTACTAAATATTCAGAGAATTTTGCCTTAATAATTTTTTTATACTATCTACTAATAATATATTTATACTATCTAAAAATACACTATTTCAAATACATTTACTTGAAACTAACTTTTCTTTAAGCTGTGTGTTTATATTCATTGTAACATTTTATATTTTTAGTACTATCTTCTCTTCAGTCATACAATTCGCCGTTACCTTCTGCTGAACACCGACCAATAACGTATTGCGTCACAAGCACCTTAAACGGTTGCACTACATTATCAATGACCATTGTTATTATAATGGTGAAAATACAGAAAGATCGTTTCTAGAATTTATCTTCGAAAAGTTAAGACAAAATCTGATTACCGATTTTATGGCCATTTGCTGCAAGCTAGACATTTCTTCCATGTCCCCCAGAATTCTACAGGGTTCGTACATAAAAGTGATACACGTTTGAAGTATTGACTAAGAGCTATAGTCATGTTTTGATATTCGTTCGCGACCCACAGTTCATGTAACCAGTGTCGGTGATCTATAACATTCTACGGAGTAAGCCTTTAAAGATTCAGCAAACTCGTAAATGCTTCATCAAATTATAACCCCTGCAATGTATTATTTGACAGAGGGGTGCAATCCTGTTAAAAGGGAAGTAGTTTACTCCAAGCCATACTTTTATTAAGAAAGTTTCTTCAGTGGCTACCCCCCTAACATTTTCTCTTCCTCTATCTCGAGATTGTAAACAATTACCGAGATTCTGGTTAATCCATCAATGAATAACTTTTGTGAAACAGTTATTTAACTCTGCTGAAGATGCTGACGCTTCAGCATTTTATTGATCGCCAGTGGAGGTAGAACATTTTTGAGAAGTAAATATAAATCTCCATAACCATGAAAAGATCTACTTTGTGTTTTAAAGTTTAGTAAGAGGTTATAATCAGGGAAACACTACAATAATACTCTCTTTGGTATAATTGATTTCAAAGATATTTAGATCACTACGTTTTGTGACGTTAAACTCTTTTAAACGAAAGATTGTCAAGGAAGTATAGATATAAAATTTGTTGCTGATTATGAAGATTTTTACTATTCCAATATCATTGCCCTATTGCATTTTAATCTAATTTATCCTGAGTCAATAATCAAATTTGGCGAAGACTGATAAAGTTTCATGTATTCTCATCCAGAATTAGTCTTTGAGTCGTCTGTTTGTTCCAGTTCACTCCCGGAGAGGTATGAATATTGCTTTAATTAATGAATTGTCATAATCATATTAACACTTTGAATGCGATATTTTGTTCCCTTGAGCAGTTTGAATGTCTTCCCTGGAGAAGTGCTAGAATAAAGATGTAGGTGTCTCTTTTCCTTTTGTGCGAGTCAAAATTTACTAAGCTTCTGGGAAATGAATTTGGATTATATCAAAACTAAATTAATTCAAAATATCATGGAGTGTCTGCGAATGTTTAGACAAAATGCTTATCATTTTCCTCATTTTAAATATTGAATCTATATCATATAATACTTGATGTTGGTATCTAAGAGTTGGACGTATCGAATAAGATTCGTTCAATTTCGATATCTTAGTGAGGATGTGTGTGTTGTGATGATGAAGTTTTTTTTGAATGAGGCTAACTATTGAATCGAATGAGGAGATATACATTCTTCTGGAGATATTCATCTTTCCCAGCTTTGTCCACTCCTTTCTTCTTTCCTCGTCGTTCAATGCTTTTCCCCACTACTTGTATCATTGTATCTCGTGTTAGGTTGCCTCCTCTGCCATCCATCTCGTTCTCCTCTGCTCATGGGGCGTCTCCTGCCTTCCCGCCTTCGCCGCTCTCCTCCCCGCCGTTACACTTCGATTCTGATTGCCTGTCGTCTCACCCGCCCGGCCCGCGGGCTCCGCTGTGGCCCCGCCCTGTCGATCTGAAAGGCGGCGCTGTTTTACGTCTGCCTGCGACTTGTTTATGCCCAGTGCCGCCGCCGCGTCGTTGGCATTCGAAATTACGTCGCCCCGATCGCAAGCGAGTGTCGCGAGGAGGACGAGGAATGGGCGAAAGAGGGATGGTGAGGGAGAGGGCGAAGGGGCGGACGATGGCGCGTATGATGGCGTGGGTGCTGGTGAGGGTCAGGACCAGGGCCAGGGCGAGGACTAGTGCGCGGGCGCAGGGGCGGGGGCGGGCGCGGGCGCGGGCACGGGCACGGACGCTGGCAAGGGCGTTGGCGAGGGAGAGGGCGCTGACGAGGGTGGCGGTAAGGGCGACGTCGATGGCGTGGACGAGGTCGCTGGCTCTGGCGAGGGCTCTGGCGAGGGCTCTGGCGAGGGCTCTGGCGAGGGCTCTGGCGAGGGCTCTGGCGAGGGCTCTGGCGAGGGCTCTGGCGAGGGCTCTGGCGAGGGCTCTGGCGAGGGCTCTGGCGAGGGCTCTGGCGAGGGCTCTGGCGAGGGCCCTGGCGAGGGCTCTGGCGAGGGCTCTGGCGAGGGCTCTGGCGAGGGCTCTGGCGAGGGCTCTGGCGAGGGCTCTGGCGAGGGCTCTGGCGAGGGCTCTGGCGAGAGCTCTGGCGAGGGCTCTGGCGAGGGCTCTGGCGAGGACTCTGGCGAGGACTCTTGCGAGAGCTCTGGCGAGGGTTCTGGCGAGGGCTCTGGCGAGGGCTCTGACGAGGGCTCTGGCGAGGACGCTGGTGAGGACGCTGGCGAGGGCGCTGGCGAGGGTGCTGGCGAGGGAGTAATCGATGTCAAGATCTGAGCAAGGGCGTGAGCGAGGGCGGATATATGCGCGAGGGCTTGAGCGAGAACGTGGACACGGGCGAGGGCGGGATGGGAATGGTGACAGCCCCTGGGCGGGGTGGTGGCGCGGCGGAGGCGGGAAGAGGCGCAGGCGGGACGGGGACATAGACGGGAGCAGGGCTGGGGCGGGGTGGGGCGGGCCCAGAGTGGGGGTCGGAGCGCACGCCGTCGCTCGCGCTGATCAAAGGATGGGCGGGCGGGCAGCTCCGGCCTGTCAACGCCTCGAGGTGAACAGGCGAAATTCGACGCGAATCGCTTTATGACTTTTACGCCGAGCTCCGCAAGAGGTCGTAAATTTGGGCGTTAAACGCGAGCGCCGGCGAAGGATGTTTTCCCTCGACGGCGATTGATCTGGAAAGCGCCCGGGAGAGAGGTGGACTCTCACATTGAGGGGAGGCCCTCGCCACCGGCGTAAGCCTCGGACGATAGAGCTTTGTACAGGGTGCTCTAAAAAGTAACGTCCTCCAGAAGCGAATTTAGACTGTTTCGGGTCATCGTACTAGTAGAAGAAGAAGAACTCCCCGCCTGCATATGCCCGACCCTCAATTAATTACATACTCATGTACTTAGTAATTTGAAAAACATGACGGTTGTCCAAAAACTAAATGTTTTTTAAAACAGTTTCGGGTCAGGTTGTGATTTAATACAGGCAAATTGATTTACTAGTAACAGACAAGATTCTGTAATTGAACTACTTTATTTCATTCATAATCGATATATATTTTTTGTGTGTTTATTTTTTTATTTTCATAAAAAATGTGAAGCAGATTTCATATTTACAAGTTCTGAATCTCAACGTGATTTTATATTAATAAATGTAGTGTGTCTACGTGTTGACGCCGGGTCTCAAGATTCCATCCGCGTTCAAAAATTAGTTTTGGAACACTTAGTAGAACACTTTAATCTGTATTACCAATTGTCAATGAGAGCTGAAATTGAAAGAAAACCTTGCATCCTCCACCCGTTTGAGAGGTGTCTAATTGTTCCATACCCCGCAACTTGGAAAAATTATTATAAACAATGATAGAGTTTCGATTTTGTTTGAAAATGCAATTATTTGATTGGGTTACTTCCTATATTCTCGTACTGCTCGTATCAACTGAATTCTCGTACTCAGTGCGTCACTGCTTACAACGCAGCTGACGTCATGTCTCAAGACTCTAAGGAAGAGCCCGCCCGTCATTAAACATTTGGTATCTTTGCCATGTTTTATGGAACAGAAACTTGTTTGATATTTTTGGTTTGTAAAGAATTGTTGTACTGTGTATCCTCTGTTGTTCTAAGTACTATATTATCGCATTGTTCACGAAGACTGTTTTTGTTAAATTTTTAATTTTTTTATTTCATTGGGGAGTATTTTGTTGCATTTGAACAGTGTACTGTACAATAACCTTTTTTGGAGCGGAAGCTGCATTCTGATTGCGTTTGAAAAGACATCTGTTCGTTCTCATTTGGAGAGAAGTAAAACGTTAACTCCCGAAGACAAAGAAGAAGAAAAGGAAGAAGAGGAAAAAACATCTCTAAAATCAAATATTTCCATGAAACGTGAAAAACTTTCTGTTACGTAACACAACATCGTAATATACGATTTCTGATTACACACTGCTACGACACTGGAGGCGAGATTTTGAGATGCGAGTTTTTACGTCTTGGCAGCGCCTCTTGTGCAGCGCGTTTTACGAATGCGAATTTTAACATCTGAAAACATGTGACTCATAAACGATATTTTGCTATCTTAACGACGTTTTGGAGGTTATAACTGCTTATTTTTAGCAGCTTAAAACTCTGAATACTTTTGTTTTGGCTGGAATAATATTTTTAAGTTCCGTTTCCAAACTAAGGTTCTCGCAACTATATAAAATGTTTTTATGAAATTATACCTACTCTATGAAATGAAAAGTATATTATTAACGTTCATTGATGCATAGCAGTGTACGCTGTTGAATTGTCATGTTATAAATTGCAATCAGTAGTGTGTCATTTGTAAGACTATGAAAAATCAGAAATTATTTCTGGAAGTATAAAAACGTTTGAAGTTGTTAGCGATTTTATTATCCGCTTTGCTGACGAAGAGAAAATTCCCAATTAGAAAAATATCAATAAAGTCGTTTAAAAGCTTTATAAAGTTGGTATCTCCAAGAAGAGCACTGCCGAGTTTTTGTTGTCCTTAATGCACTCAGAAACTGATTTAATTTGGAATTTTGAATTAACAATTTTAGTCATATTATTTCATTTATTTGAGACCAGTTATCTCACAAATTTGCAATACTTTCTTTCCATATAAGAACTTTGAACCAGCATTTTAGGTGGTGCTTTATTAATTTTAGTCTTCGGTATCAAGCTATTAGTTCTGGTATAAGACTTCCTCTTGGTATTAAGTCAAATTCTAGCCGTAAAAATCAAAATGGAACTCTCGATTCTTACAGCTATAAATTCCATTTCTTTGGATTTGCAATCATTTGGATGGTTACTGAATTAAACGGAGGATATATTTGATTTCTAAGAGCAACACAGTTCCCGTCTTCTAAACGAACTATAGTGTTGTGTCAGATTACTGTCTTTGTCTGTTTGGGATATAAACGTTATGATTTCGGGTGGTTCATCTTAACGCACAATCATTAGTTTTTTTCGAGACTTATTTAACGTCGTAATTACTTACAGATGTTTAATTTGCAAATGACTTCATAACGAATACTGCTCCCTCTGTCGGCGACAAATGTGACGTGATTGAGTGCTGTTGCCCAAGCAAATGAGGTTTGCAGCGTTCACTGACTTTTTTTTATATTTGACATGACGTCAATATCCGGAGGCAACACATGCTGAGAGTGCCAAATGCTTTTCAGCGAAATCCATTCCAAGTGGTTCAGGATGAAACGCGAAAGCATCGATTGGAACCGAAATGAATGACGAAATGCTCAAAAGTTAAATTAATCAACAATCCACTTTTCAAAAATAGGTGAAATATCTTGTTTCTAATCTCTGTTCAAATAAATCTATCTACGTCAAGGAAGAGTTTCATATTCAAACAAACGGATTCTTTATGTCATGAAAATCCCGCGGGGCAGAAAAATACTCGTATAAGTGGTTTCATTATGAAATGTCTGCACTACTGGACGAAATATGGATGTCACTGCAGCATTTCTGCTATCTTATTTTTAAAATTAAAGTGGAAGGGAATCCTAATGTATCAGTCTCTTAAATAGTATTTTATCAATTTCATTTCAACAAAGTCCGTTTTTTGTTCATGTGTATTTTTTGGAAGAGCCTGCATATTTGTTACATTACGGGAAAGAACCCTTCATTCCTCGTTCTTATGTGACATTTTGTTGGCATCATTAAAAAATAATTTGGAGTCATTAGAGAAATGCTTGATTTACCTGATGATTGTTACCATTCAGCCACAGATCTTGCAATGTATCGCTTAACCTAAAATTCAGTTTTCATGAAGAGTGTTCTTGAATTTCAACCTATTAATTTTTCTGTAAAGGCAAAGCAGGGCAGATATGAAAATTAAAGAACTTTCTGGAAATTTAAACCCGTATTGACTATAGTTGCTCGCTTGCTTAGTCGGCTCGCCTCTTCGCTTTACTGATGCATCAAGATCTGATCAGTTTTCCATAAATAGGCAATAGAATATGATTTAATAACACATGCAACCAAGTACACATTGAAAGACGAATTTTTAGATTACATCTATTGAATACATTTTAACGTATGTAAAATATTCTTTGATAATTTTCTTTTTAAAATTGAATGCTCCGTCTTGGGATCAAGAAAGCAATACGTACTCTGTACGTCAGAGTGGGATGACAAATTTGTTACAGAAAAACATCACTCGTGATACGTACTCTTGTCATCATTTTACTTTTTTAATAATTTGATCGATTAGCACGCAGACGGTTGATTTTTATGTATCGATTGAAGTAAACGAATTTGTTGGGTTTTGAGTAAATTGTCTATTAGAACCAGTAATATGCTAAGAGGAGTCTTTCTTCGAATTCTAAATATTAAATTATTGAAAATGAAATAAATACAGAAGCTGATACTGCACAACATTGTTACAAATATAGAATATGTAAATTTAATTATAAAAGTGAAAGTTTACAAAAGACGAATTTTTTAAACAGCGTGTTTCTGTCCCCAACTTCTCCAAGTCGTCCATTCACTAAGCAAGTGGCCAAAACAAATTGTGTTGTCGTTCTGATTTTTTGCCCCTTTATGTTTTTTGGGTGCTGAATAAGAATCTGAAGTTTGACAAAAAATCCATTGGGATTTGAGTTATAATAAAAGAACATGAAGTATAAAATGTTTCTGTTTTTTGTATATACCTTAAAAAGACTATGACATTTCGATGAAAATTTCTCGTTGCAAATTTTTCTACTTACAATTTTCTATAATTTAGTTACTTACAACTTTTTTGTTCCACGCACCGTTTAAGCGTGACTAGAAATAGAAATTTGATAAATGTTTGGGCTACTCACATTTAGCTCGTCTAAGTGTTGAAACGATACTCCAGATATCTTGCCAGTTTCAATACATCTATCTGTCTTGCTAATTCTGTCTTAATGAGCTTTTTATTATTATACAGTACTTGTTGCTCATAGGTTTGATTCTGAATAACATTATTACAAGTAGATAAGATCAAATATTATGAATAAAACAGCTTGACTGTTGAAAAGAGGCGTTAAGGATGGTCATTAAAAGACCATTGCATAGTAATAATTTATCTAAAATTGGCACGCAATGTGTATTTATACGCATACGTATTGTATATAATAATACGCAAAATGTATTTATATTAAGTATCTTTTAATGAAATATACTCCAAGAGGTCCAAACATTATAGCGTATGGCGACTGTTGTACTGTGTGAAATAATGTGTGACCAACCTATCCAAACTGATCGTAGAATAGCGGCAAACAAGCAGGATGTTGTGACCGGAATGTGGATAAAAAATCATGTCTTTTAGTAGATATTTCTGTGCCATATAATCATAATATCGTAATCAAGGAGGCAGATAAATGTCTGAAATTTGCAAATCGAGACCATCAATAAATGAGATAAAAACACAGGTTTGCGCGATAGTTATCGGAACTCTGGGATTGTTCCTAAGGGAATTGTCCAAACTCCCCCAAGACATTCAAAACAGTGGGAAGTGCAAGACGTCACATTATTGGAAACAACCTGTATTATGCGAGAAGTATTGTAGTACTTAGTTTCTTCACGACAAAATTCCTCTGCTCACTCCTCAGATTACAAAGAATGTTGTGAAGTCAAATATTCGGAGGCTTAGAAATGTTTATATATCGATGTGAAAAGTGAGTTGGAGTAAAGGATGAATAAGTTGAAAAGTTACGTAATTTTTTCTTTATATCAAAAAAGAAGTGAGACCGGAAACTTAACGTACCACTAATTTTCACCCGAGTAATGTAAGAGTACCCGAGTAATACGCGTCAATTAATGAATGACGTTCGAATGTCAACATAATTTCTGCACTTAGTGTTTATTGTATCGAGACATTTTATCAGTGAGCGGCTGCCTTCACGTGAATGTTCTCTGTGTGAATGGTACTTTAATGTAAATGTACATGTCCTCACGTCTATGTTAACGGTTTCTATTGCATTTAAGAACAATTCTTTAAGAACGCTAACCAAAATTCAGCAGACTGTCGTCGAACTGTCTTAAACATACCTTATTTCTTCGGTTTCTTCACACTAGAACGACCGACGTCGTCATTTTGACGGCTACAACATATTTAACTGTCATCTTAATTAAAACATTAACCATTGTAATTACTTGACATTAAATGTATTTATGATTTAAAGTATTCGTACAAATTTCAAAAAAAATTGATCCATTCGAAATTATTACATTGATCGATTTATCTTAAACGCGCGACAGCCGTCAAATTGACCGCTTTCCAATTGCTGCAAAACGGTGCGCTCCGTGTGCCGACTTGTTTTGTTTATATCACATTATCTCTTTTCCCAGAAACCATAAATACTCTCTTTGTTGAAAAGCATTCGTATATGAAGTGTCGATGTTAGAATGGTGATTAAATGCAACTCTATCGAGATTGTCTGTGTCATCTTACGACGAAAGGCAACCCACAAGTGAGCAGCCAGAATTTTCGTAATTGTTTTGATATCAATTTGGCATACTATTCAAATTACTGTAATCAATTAATAAAATGATAACTGAAGTACGTATTGTGTGTATTTCGGTGTATGAATTCCACAAAATCCAGAAATAGACCAGTATAAACATGAGCCGTCAAAATGGCGGCATGCGGACATTCTCGGTAAATGCAGGTCCGGGCGTTCTAGGGACATTCTCGGTAAATGCAAGGTCCGGGCGTTCTAGGGACATTCTCGGTAAATGTACGTCCGGGCGTTCTAGTGTTAAGTGAATGGTAATATTGTTCATCGACGTACGGATACTTTTTCGCGTTGGTAAGAAGCAAGAACGGCAACGCGGGCGGTGGAGGGTGAGGCGGGCGGCTGTTTTTGCCGGCGCCGCGAGACGCGCTGCGGGCGTGTCAGCGGCGACTTCAAAGGCGGCGAAGGCGGCGGCCGTGACGTCAGATGCCGTGAAACGCACAATCGCCGCCTTTGAGCGACGGAGGCGGCGGCGGCGGAGTCCAGGGAGGAACGGAAACGGAGTGGGAGTGGATGGGTCTGGTCTATGGAACAGGAGGAGGAGGCTGAAGAGGAAAGAGAAGAGGATCAGGAGGACAAGATCGAGAAAGGGCGGAAGGGAAGGACGGTGGGAAAAAGGGAAGAGGGTGGAGAAATGGGAAGACGGTGGAGAATGGGAGGAGGGAGAGAGAGAGTGGAGAAGAGAGTAGAGGAATTTGAAGAGACTCGAGAGGGTAGAGGAAGTTTAGGAGATTGAAAGAAGTGAAGAAGAGTAGAGGAGAGTGAAGGCTGGAGATATGAAGAATGGAGGAGGAAATAGACGAGAGTCGAGGAACGAGAAGGAAGGACAAGTGGATGGAAGGAATGGAGGAGAGTGGAGGAAGTGATAAAAGACGGGAAAAGAGTGTAAGAGAGTGAGAGCGATTTAGAGAGAGAGCGAGCGATTTAGAGAGAGAGAGAGCGATTTAGAGAGAGAGAGAGAGAGAGAGCGAGTTAGAGAGAGAGCGCGAGGGAGTTAGAGAGAGAGAGAGAGAGAGAGAGAGAGAGAAGTGGAAGCGGGCTAGGTAGTGAGGCTCTGGGAGTTAGCAGGGGGTGATGGTGGTAATGGAGATAAGAAATCCACCAAAGACGGCGGCGTGGCGGTGTGTCTAGTACTGGGGGTCAAACTGCATTAAGTCTCGCAGAGCTTGCTCAATGCTGATGTTTGATGGTCGAAATACAGAAGTTATGTATTGTTATGTAACGTAACCATGCTCAGCGCACGTGTATGACAGGAACTATGCATAGCTTGGATAAATGAAGATTTATAATTTGGTTTGTATATAGTTTTTGTTATTGCATCATAAGAGAACTGAGATCGCATTTGCATTTCAGAATATTTTTGATATACCAAAGGTCATCAAATCTTCAATTTCTTCATTAATCTCCTTTATCGCAGACAATACTTACCTCATTTAACAAATACATCATCCATATAATTCTCTTGATATTTGAACTTGATTTTCCTCAATCCCAATATAGAACAATAATACTTGCATTATCAAAGCAAGTATAAGAAACATGCAAGATCAAGAATAAGAAACTTTTTAAGCCAATAATAATTATAATACAATAAAATATAATCTATGGGATTACTTTGATCGATGGCAGGTTACAGAATTCAAAAAGGACCGGAGACTTGTGATATTTCTCAACTACAAGTTGCTGCTAGTATTAAGTAACTACACATAATAATAATAATTATAATAATAATAATATTAATGATAATAATGAAATGACCATAATATGATAGTAATGATAATGATGCCAATAATAATAATAATAATAATAATAATAATAATAATAATAATAATAATAATAATAATAATAATAATAATAATAATAATAATAATAATAATAATAAAGTGAAGTTAAATTATAAAGACACTAATAGACCCATGCACGTGCAATACTATCTGAATGCAAATCTACTGTTCTTCCTCTTGGGGTTTGCGCCCACTGTTCTCCGCCCTAGGCGACGCTAGCGCAGCGCGGCGGCGGAGGCGGCGGTGGCGGCGGCGGCGCACGTGGCCTCGGGGCGAGTGAGTGAGCGGGTGGGCGGGCGCCACCCAGGAAACGAAAGGCGCTCGCTGCACGCAGAAAAAAAGTTAAGAACGGGGTAATTTAAGAATAGTCTTTTACATTAAAATACCCCGTTCGGTTCGAAACATTCAGCGAAAGAAAAGGGCCACCCAGATCCTGCCCGTGGATACCTCTACTTACGTCGCGGGAGGGCAACAAAAAAAAGAAATGAACGAAATACGGTGTCCTGATGAAGACATTAGGCAAGCGAGAGCACGACGACATGTAATTGATAGGGGCTGGGCGTCTTGGGATGCACGCGACGTCTCAGCTCCCCCCTCTGCGGTTTCGACGCGGAGAGTTGATGAAGATGTCACAAGTGGATTGGCGGTCATGGATGATGTGGCTCAGGGCATCCATTGATGCCACTGCAGCGCTCCTGACCGGGAGATCCTATAGTTCGAGTACCAACGGCGGCAGGATTTTCGACACTGGCTAGATAGCTATGTCGAAGTTTGCTCCGATCTGGAGCAGAATATCCTGCTCTGATCGGTTGTTTCTTCGATCAATATCAGGGGAATGCAGGAACAGTACCCAAACTAACGGACCGCGCACTATTTTTTCTTCCTCTTCCTTGCCCTATCCTCGCCCCTTACTTACACATATATTCACATGCACTACACAGCTACACATGCCGTGAGACCAGTCAGGAGCTTAGGGCTTCTCCCGGCTGGAGCGGTGCCTCGCTGGTGGGAGATACCTGGTTGAGGAAAACCTGTAAGCCGAGGTGGACGCCGGATCTCTCCATCCAACTTGGAAAGATCGCCAACTCCTCTCGCGATAAAACATGTACCATACTTACGGGATTGATGGCCACTGCTTATATGGCAGGAATCATTGATTAATTAATTAATCAATCAATCAATTCAAAAGTGGACTGGTGTCCTCTGGAAGTGAGAACTGAAAGCGGTACTCCAATTTAGATTTTCTAAGCCTAAACACATTGCCTTACATTCACCGTTCAGCCCCCTTTTTTAATTTTATTTTGCATATTTTTTTTAAAACTGTTCAATGAGGGGGACCTGCGATTTAATGCCGCAGTGAAGTGAAATTTTTATGAGCTTGAGCGTTTGAGATAACTTGGGAAATGAATTAATCGCCCCTTGTCACGAAGGTATGCGCGTATCGAAAGTGGTTACCTCGCGGTGAATATTAATAGGCAGTCGATGACGTTGTTTAATGGGAAACATTTAGCCTCTGGTTCATAATATTCCAATGATTGGCTTCCACAGGTTGTGAACAAGACGTAGTGGATGAAGAAAACATGAGAAGGTGGGGGGAGGGGGGAGGACGGATCCGAATCTTTTTTTCGAATTTTAATCGCAATCGTATCTTTAAATGTTTCTTTTCCTCTACATTGCAATGAATACTACTTATGTAATAATATATTTTTCTAATAATAAAATCATACTACAGTGTGTAATAAACAAACCTGCTAAAAATTAAACAGGAATGCATCGCATTGGAGAGCGTTTAGGAGAGGTTTTACTGCAATGTAAATTAGAATGTATTTAACGTCCTTAAATGTAATAATAAAGGAAAGCTGTGCACTTATATTAAGGCAATAGATATGTAAAACTTGAAATTAAAATAATCACATAAATTTACACATCGAAAGAGATCTTAGTAAAAGTACAGAGTCGAAAAAATTCTAAAGTTTCGTTCAAATTCTAATGTTTCATTATTATTCAAATAACACAATTACGGTTTTGATTAATTTTCAATTCTTATTCAAATTTTGAGAATTCAAATGGTTATTTCATGAAACACAGAGATAAATAATGTATTAAACAATGCAACATTTCAATGTGTTTTTATCGGAATACAATATAAAAAAAACTTTGTTTAGGTACGGAAAATATGTTTATTTGGTTCGCAGAATATATTTTACAATGCTACAGAAATATGATATGAAGTTACATAGGATGGCAATATAGTATTGTTGAAGTTCCAGCAGACAACTCAACTTTGTTCTTTGGGCCGGAACATTTTTACATTGAGATGGAAACATTGCAATGAATAGAAGAAGTGACGCCTGCAAAATCCTTTTTAGGCCCAAGAAACTAATGAGTAAATACTTCACCTGGTTGTATGACTCAAGCAATTTTTTTTGATGTGAAATTAAAATGAAGATAGAGATATTTTTACTTTCGAAACAATTTCCTTACGATTGTGAATTTCGCAGTAGTACTTCAGCATCAGTGCCAAAATGTGAAGGTTTTTGGATGAGGTACTGCGTCTAAACAGACCAAAAATATTCACATTTGTTTTTGATGTGCATACAACGTTGTTTTGTTTACATACCTCTTTAAGTAGCCATTTGTGTACTGTAATTAAGCCGGCACAAAACCTTTTTCTGCCAATGTGCCTTCTACTTATTTCGTTTACGAAATATAATCGTTGGTAGTCTCATAATCTTTGTTAGGTTCATTGGTCACTAGGTTTGTTACTTGTCTTGAAGTATTGAACTGTTTTGTGTATTGCTGCTGGAAAGTTTTTGCCGGCTCAGTCCGAGAAACCTCAACTTCACGGACAATTATCAGTACAGAAATCGCTGTTTTAAGCGATGAATGTAGAAAAAAATATATTTCCGCTTTCTTACACCTCTTTAAAAGATGAGAAATTCGAGTTGGGCATCTGCCCCCTGTAATGTTTAAATTGTTCCTGTCACGATGTTTTCCTTGCTGTAAAATGTAATATTGTGAACAGACGCATTGTCTGGGTAGGCTGCAGGCAATAAAAGAAACATTTCATTTTCATTTTATGCATAGGCCGCGAGCTTAGGACTCGAAAAAACAGAGAGGAAACCTACTTTCGGCTATACTGAAAATTTAGCGGACCAAACTCATAAATCATGGATGTTGCGACATATCTAATCACGCGGGACATTTCAAACATCAATGGAGAAGCTATAGCTTCACAAGCGACTACACAATGGAGTGGCAATGGCGAACAGCCCACATCGGAAGGAGAGAAGGCTCTTGAATGAAAGATGTTTTAGCCCACGTGCGTAGACTTGCTACCAAGGTGGAAAACCACAAAGAAGTTACAATGATAGACGCCAATGTACTCGTTCCTAGATGTCGTTGTGATATCGATTCTACCGAAATGAGGGACAACGTGCACTTCTACAACTGTGGGCTCACATGGGTGCGTGTTACCCGTGCAGTTTGACGTTTACCATTCGTGCTTTTCAAAAGAAGGTTCAAAATATGGATATTTGCCAGTCGGAGAACTGTAGTTTTCAGGTTGGCAAAGCACAGCGGGAGATCGGAATTTCGAGTTATTCTGTTGTTTTTGTTCTGCGCTTCGCTAGGCGCACGTGAAAGGGCTTTGGGACGATGCGTGCAAGAAGCAAAAAAAGACCCACAAATGTGAAGTCTTGTGGAAATCTCCAAGTCGATTGACTCATCTGTCCACGCATCCTCTGACCGGGAACAGCCAGATATTACGCAAATATGGGTGTGGTTCTATATACAACCTTTGGAGTGTGCTCCTGGGGATTTCAGTTTGCATTGTTGGTGCATTTTTACTTAGATACACTAAGTAATGAAAATGTAAATTCATTATATAGAAAACAAATAATATGAGACAATTTGCAAACGAATCACAATAAACAGTTCAAGTACATGTCAAACGAAGGTGTTAGAGTAATAAAACGCATTTCCACATGTTCTTCTTATTAATCTGAGGTAATACGAGTAAAGAAGGAAGGCATGTTAATATTAGTTTGCAACACTATTTGCTCAACCAACTTTAAACTACCTTCCTTTGCTTTTTAACATATTAGGTGAAGATTCATAATTGCAAAATGTATTTTCCAATTGGAATATTTTTTTTCGATGTAGCTTTCAATCAAAAGGTGTATCACATAGAATTGAGTTCCTACCTAACATGCAGGGGGTTTGTAAATATAAGGGTTCGGTAAATAGCGTCAGTGGATAAATTCGTAAAAACTGAGAATTTCAACAAACTGTTAATATTTGAAGCAATTGCGATTTGTTCAAATGAATTACTGAGCACCGTGTGCAATAAAGAAAAAAGTGAAGCTAATTTGCAACCTGAATATATTAATAGTTATGAGCAACATCGTCATCAGTTTGGTCCTTTCCTACCCAGATATATATTCTTATACTATGTATAGTTACCGAAACGTCTGGTGGCCAATTTTATCGCCAAGAGACAAAGTGTGTTTGCCATGTTGTCTTATCCTATGAAACGTATTGATCAGAAGACCAACGTGAGCCGTTTCTGTGGTTTTAGTACATTATTCCTTAAACTTTCGCACGACAGAATGACATAAATACTAATTATTTCGCTTTGGATGACTGTTTATGTAAGTCGCACAGTTTGCTGAAACTCTCTTCTTTCTAAGAAGGCATGAGCGATTGAAAATAGAGTAGGGTCCAGGGTTAGGGTCAGGGGCGTTGCGATACCGCCGATACTTGGAGTATCTATACTTATCTATTCGATATTACCAGTGCCTGTATTGATATCAATGGATCGATAATACTGCGGAATGGATACTACAAAAAGTATTCCAAACCTGTAGTCCGATATCCAAATATTATATTTCTGGCATAATAAACAGATTCATAGAAACGTTATTAACTTCTTACTCCAGGGGCATTTTCCCCTCCACTTTGGGCACTTTATGTAATTTCTCCTGTAAGAGGGAAAAGGTATGTATACTTTCTTTTTATTTAAGTAAAATATATTAGATTTTTTATCGAAAATAAGTATGAAGAGTGCCAGTATTTATTTCGTTAAACATATATGCCTAAAAGTTTTTGAGTCAAATGCATGTCATACACTTTATTTTACCAATTGATACTTTGACATTCGATAAAATAGCTATACTTTTCTCTCGTGTAGGAACCAATGAAGTATCGAATGAAGTATCGCAACACCCTCCGGTCGTGAGGCGGGCTCGCGGTGGTGAGCCAAGAGGTTGGGGGCTGCATGTATACTGCGGTTTTCACAGAGTTGCGTTTGAAGGATATCAGCTGTTTCAGTATCATCCAAACGGAAGGCTGAACGCCACCATTATGACGTCACTGTATTGACGTAGAAGGTCTTGACTGGACAAAACAGCTGACATCCTTCAAACGCACCTCTGTAAAAACCGCAGTATAAGTCCTGGGGAAGAGCGAGCGGGCGCCTTGGTGGCCGGGTGGTGAAGGAAGGGGTGAGGCGCGGGCGAGGGTGGGGCAGCTCAGGCCCTGGTGCTGCGACGGACGCGCAGCGGCGGCCGCAGGTCGAACTTGAGCACCCGCGGCGGGTCCAGCTCCGCCACGTAGAGGGCGCGCCCGCTGGGACACACGGCCAGGGCGTGCGGCGACGCGAACCCCTGCCAACCAACGCAACACAACACACGTTAAGGCGCATTCACGATGCAAACACAAACATAATCATGGCCTTATCATGAAAGTTAGGACTGCCGATCCGGTGGCCGAGATTGCTAAGGCAGTAGTGTCGTAGCGATCTCAGACATAAGGATCGCGGATTAGAGTGCCGCCTCGAGCATGGTTGTATTTGTGTTCGTCCTTTCACCCATGTCATCACCATGTCGTTTCATCTCCACACTTACCATAACGTTAACTTCAATAGTGGTCGCTAATGACCTAGATGTTGATGCGACCTTATTGAATAATTAAAAAAAAAAAGAAGTTAGGACTACGTCCATAAGCGGACACAATGCGTTCGCATAACACGTAAGGCGTTAACTTAAAAGCTTGCAAGCTTCAAGCTTCTGTGTTTAAGCTCATGTCAAAAATAATAAATGAACCAATCACAATACGTTAACTCAAAATCGAGTATTGAAATAAGTCGATAGACGAACTAACGCAATCCATGGCAAGATGCGGTCATGGACACGATCGAGAATCGAATATCTTGAAATCGATTCTTACATCCAACGAATAGTAAACTAGAATGTCTCACAGCCAATAGAAACTCTTATTTTGCTTACGTTTATGTTCGATATTGTGAATACTTTAGTCTATCACTTATGGTAATGTTTACGTCTATGTGTCATGCTTATGTCTGTGTTAGTGTTGTGAATGGGCCTTAACACTTAAGGTTTCATGGGAAATTCGTAGACTGATTTTGCGCAACGTGAAACTTCAGATAAACGTCTCAGAATAAATGTTATAAACTTCAAGTACATACAGGCGTGTGTGTCAAAGATGACCGCGTTTTTCTAAATGAAAATGAGATGCAAAGAAGTTACATCGCGGTACCCAGTATGATAACCCATTTTGTGACGTGCAAGTCATGTTCTTAAGCAGTCGAAGAGGTTTTGTGTATTCGCTGAACGTGAATGCGTGATGGACTGCCTACCAATCACGAGCAAATGTAAGATAACTTCGTTGAAGAAAATTTTCCTCCGTGTCTTTATTGGCAAAATTTGATTGTCTTGGGCTCTCTTACATGCTCTCGAAGTGTGTAACATTTATTATGAGACTCATGTATAAATTACCCGCTTAGAAGTTTTGTTGTACTGATACGTTTCTGCTTGTTATTGCCTTCGATACGGAGCTCGATATACACTGCATAACTTACCTGGATCGAAAGGATCGTGGTTTCGAGGGAAATATGAAAACAGTTGAATGAAGCTACATCTTTTTTATGTAGGGAATTATGAAAGGGTAATATGGGAGAGAAATTTGAAAAGACAAATCGAGTCGAGTTAACACCTAGTTAATTAGTAAATAAGGAAATCTGAATCAATAAAATTAGGTAAAAAATAAAATTATTATATACCACGGACGTTAACAGGTTCTAATGATCTCGGTCGACAAAAAGCCCTCTGGCCAAAGACTCTCGGGCATTTTGTTGGCTGCTCGATAACCCTTATAACGTCCTTCCTGCATAAATAACTATTAGATGGTGCAGCATTTGGTTTATCGGACTGTCGTGAATTCAAACCCGATCGAATCCCTAATTTTTTAAGAGCGAGAAAATCTTTTCAAGCCTTCCTTCGGAGGGTACGTAAAGCCGGCTGTCCCGTAAAGTATATTTACTGCGTGTAAAATATTCTCAAACCTAAAAGAAGCCCCTGAGCTCAATTCAAATCGCCTGTTTTGTCACCCGAATGATACCTTCTTTCTCTGCTACAGGGCGAAAAGAGAATATCAAAATTTCCGTAATTGCCGGACGAGTATTTCTGATGGCCTGGCTCCCATCACATAAAGTAAGGCATCATTGAATTGAATTTCATTTCACCAGCGCTAACATTTTGATTCACATCTCTGCTTCCACTGTAACCATCGGCTGCTATAGGGGACAATTTCCCCTTCGTCGTTAGCATCATCACGCGTTCGGAATCGTTAGGGAGTTTCTGCACAGCGTGTAGTAAAATGATATGATGCACGTTAAGAGACAATCATGTGACATGTATGGGTTCAAGCCTTAAAATCATTTAGCGCAGTGTTCGTTTTAACACTAGGATAAATGGAAGTAGTGGTGGCAATGTGTGTTGTTAACGCTGAATTTTCATATTGCCACATCCTCTAGATTTGCATTGGTTCGAATCGAGCTGCCCACAAATATGAAGCTACATCACGAGATAATAGATTTGCTTTGCTGCCGTAGACGGGGACAATTTACCACGATCAGGTGACTTTTAACGTACAAGTACGAGTCACGTGATTATATACGATAATTCTTGTGTAGTTTGTTTCGTGTACCTGTATTGATTCGTTGGCGCATGCCCAGATATTCAGTAGTGAGTTCTTATGGTACAGGATGTAGTGTTTCACGTTGTAAAAAAACTCCCGAGTAACAATTGGTGTTACTCGAGCACGAATGCGTAACATGCATATTGCGTCCATCGTGTGGCATCATATCACCTTTGCATCGCGCTAAGAAGCCTTCTCCGGAGACCTTTTAGTATTCAGAGAGCCTGGAGAGATGAACAGTTCCCTACGCCCCGAGAGATAAGTCCCGCTCTGCATTTGTTTTTATGCGGTAAATCGTGATAGCGTATATGCAGAATCCTATCCTCGAAATATAGCCATAGAAGATCGCTCGGATGTTTCAGTTTGAAATATCCATTAACGTAAAGTTTTGGAAGGAAAACGCTGTGCAAAACATTCTCGCTACAGAAAGCATTAAATGAAAATGTCTCTTAATTGTTTACTCTTTCTAGATTTACGCTGTGCAAACACGTTCTAATGCTATAGTTTTCATTTATAGATAAATTCTATACCCGCTTCATGAGAGGAGAATTGATCTGCAAAACTCAAAACCTCGAATATAATTTAATGAGGCAATTTCTCAAATATGAAAAATCATTGATAAAGTGATTAATAAAAAATTATATACATTAATGAATTAATATGAAAAACGAGTCTTTTAGTAATTTGATTCTAAGGCTCAGAAATTATTTAAGTATTGAAAACTTGTTAAGGTCAAAATAGTTTTGTCATATTTGTTGCTGCATATTTTTAATGATATGTAGTTTTAAGCATGTTACAATATTTTGATGCTTCTTCTCTTCAGTTCTCTTGTAATATGTATTGCTAATACTGACTTAATTAAATTATAATGTATATTAGGTGGAAACTATCATATTCTTGACTACAGTAGTGTAAATAATTTACTATTTCCTAGGTAAAAAATTTTCCGTTAATATGGCTGCCGAGTTCGACGATTGTAATAAAGATTAAGTATATTCATTTCTGTATTCCACCCAATTAACGACAAATAATTAGACTATTGACCAAATTTTACGTACTTCTGATAATGTAAGAGTAGAGAATAGTTGTTTTGTTGTGCAGTTTTGTTTCCTGGGTCATTTTATTTTCTTTCTTTCTATCTTTTTTATATCTTCAGAGATGTGACACAACTTTCAGTGTGATTCATTTTCAAAAGTTCCTGGCGCTGACGATCATCTTCACATCAGCGCATGAGAAATATCTATACCATAGATCTCACGTAATTTTTATTAGAATTGAGAAAACGTCTTATTACAGGTTCTTGCCCTGTACATTTTGTCTATTAAAAGATAATTCCGAAAACTTGTTTAGTTATCAGTGCAATGTGAATAATTGTACATTTTATTTCTGTCAACGAGTCTTAAATTTTCATTTACTCCGATCAATTTGAAGTGAAGTTATCACCCCTTCCATATGATGAGCTGATTAATGTATGTATTTGACATTTTAGGGTCGGCTTAATCCGACTTTTGCCAGCGTTTGGTATTCCCAAGCCTGACCCCTATTTTTATTTATTTTCCACGCCTAGGGTTAAGAGAAACGTGTGGCGAGCAGGACATAATCCCTACCAAACTTAACATGGTGTGTCATATTTTCTTCTTTCGTCATACAGCTATAGAAAGTGAGACAATTTTGTATTAGAAAGCTGTAGCTTCATTTTTACATCGGCCGGGAATTGAACCCGAAACCGACGCACAAAAAGCTAGCATGCTGTCCACCCAAAGGGCATCAGCTGATTCACACTTTACTAATTTTTAATTTGTTCACCTACTCTTCGAAAATAACATACGGAAGAAATGTAATACTCCTCGCGAAAGAGACGTGTGCATTCGTTGCTGTGATGCTATCCCCCATTGCCCCTGTTGCTCACCGGAACGGGGCCCCAGCGGTCCAGCACCTCCTCGGCCTGCGGGTCCAGGGTGAATCCTCGCACGGGGATCTGCCGCGAGGTGGGCCCGTTCACCGCGTACACCACGTCTCCTGCAACACACACAGGGAATCAGTTGTCTCTTCACCTTGGGGACGTGAGCTCACGCTTTTATACTGATCAAAGTTAAAAACTGAAATATGACTAATGTTAGAAGTTCCGATAAAAAAGCACATTTTCCGGGGTGTTTAAATGGCATAAATAGGATAATAAAAGTAATTAGTAACACAGAATTAAAAATTGATTTCTGAAATATATCTTTGTATTACTTTTGCTAATCTGGATAATTTTTTCTGAGTTACTCAGTGGGACTCTTCCAAATTAATAAATTTCTAAAGAAAAAGTTTAGAACTTTAAAATAGAAGGGAAGCATAAAAAACATGTGAAATAGAGGCGCGACCAATGGGTGGGAATGGAGGGCTCACGAAGCTTCAGCCTTTGCCTTGTCCCAGACGAAGATGAAACATATTTTAAAGATGACTTTTTCTAATTTTCTATCGTAAAGATCATTCAATACCTCAATTGAATACGTTAAAAATAACTATAAACCAACAAATATAAGTAACTTTTAAATTCAACACAAATGAAATAATCTTTATAAGAGAACATGAAATACCACACAAGACATTACACCTACAGTCCCCCCCACACACACACACACACATACACACAAGGAAAATCCTAGTTGCGTCACCCAAAAAGCTTAAAAAATATT
Source organism: Teleogryllus occipitalis (assembly GCA_011170035.1). Taxonomy (NCBI): domain Eukaryota; kingdom Metazoa; phylum Arthropoda; class Insecta; order Orthoptera; family Gryllidae; genus Teleogryllus; species Teleogryllus occipitalis. The sequence continues at coordinate 14,290 of BLKR01004764.1, read as the reverse complement.
ATTCGAAAGTGTAATTGACGTTCGATCAGCTACGACGCGCTTATCTAATCATCAGCTTCAATTTCAAAATTTAAATCGTAACGAAGTTCCCGACTAGATAACCGCGTCCTAGCGGATCAATCAATCAATCAAACGTCAATCACACTTACGTTTAATCGAAGAAAACGTAAGTAAATTTAAACACAGAAAGCTAGTAGGCTGTCCACGAGCCACTCAAAGGTCATCAGCTGATTCACACTTTACTAATTTTTAATTATTTCACTTCTAAAATAACATACGGAAGAAATGTAATCCTTACCCCTGGCGGCGATGCCGTAGACGCGTCCGAGGTCGGGCGGGTGCACGAGGGCGGCGGCGAGCGGGTCGCCGGGCGGCGGGTCGCCCACGCGCAGCCCGGCCGCCGGGCACACCACGCGCCGGTTCTCGCGGTCCGCCACGCACAGCAGGTCGGCGCCCTCCAGCAGCGCCAGCGCGTGCGGCACCCGCAGCGGCGACAGCCCTGCGCAACCACCAGCCGCGCCCTTTGGCCTCAGCAAGGACTCGCGCCGATTGATTTATTTGGTCAAAAAACAGGACAAACTGTGTGTGACGTATGGGGGAGAATAATATTTGCGCACGTTCTCTTGAGTACCATCCCATCCCAACATTTTAACGATAAAGAGTTGAAAGTTAACAACAACAACAATAATAATAATAATAATAATAATAATAATAATAATAATAATAATAATAATAATAATAATAATAATAATAATGCCAGTCCGGATAGTCGAGATCGCTAAGGCAGTAGTGCCGTGGCGATCTCGGACGGAAGGATCGCGTATTCGAGTCCCGCCTTGGGCATGGGTGTGTTTCCATATGACTGTTTATGTGTGCCGTCCATTCATCCTTCATTATCATCATCATTCCATCTTCCAGCCCCCCAGGACTAACAACCCTGGGGTATGAAAATTGGATTCAGTCTAATACTGATTCCCCCTGATTAGTTACATGCGAGACTTGCAACGTGATAAAATGCTACTGAGCCCGTGCAAGTGCATGTCCTGCGTGGTCCAAGATGGCCTATTCGTGAGTAAAAAAATAGTAATAAAAAGAAAATTTAGAAAAGTGGGAGATTGTCAACATCTCAAAAACTGGACATTTTCGTTCCCGAGTTTTAGAAAAAACTATTTGCAACGATAAATTAATAGGAGATTTGATTTTTCTGCATTGATAACAACATAGTAAATCACCCTCAGCTCTACTGCTACCACTACAAGCACAAGGAGACCTCAACAAAATGTGCGCATAGTGAAGCTACATCCTCATGCGAATCCTAAAAATAGAGCTGGAGTGGATTTGAACTTGCTACCAATTTGAATCCCAAAAATAGAACTGGTATGGATTCTGAAGTTTCGCCCAATTTTGGTATGGATTCTGAACTTCCTCAAAATTTGAATTCCACAAATAGAGCAGGCATGGTTCTGAACTATCTCCCAATTAGAATTTCAAAAATAGATGGAACATGGTTTTTTAACTTTCTGTCAATTCTAGTACGATTTATGAAATTTCTCTCAATTTGAATCCTAAAAATAGAACTGAATGCACTCTGAACTTTTTCACAATTTGTGTTAAAAATTAGGTAGAACGAGTTGCAAAATATTTTCTCAATTTGAAATCGTGCAACAGAACTTAGGTAAATCTTAAATTTTCTCTCGTAATTAATTCAAATCCTGAAAGAAAGGGAGGCGTGAGCTTTACATTTTCAGAAATCCGAATTCCGCAAGTATGAGGACGCACAGAAATGCCTAAACGGAACACACGGTGTCAAAGAAAACAACTTATGTGGGGTGAAGGGACTTCTCGATTTTCTAAACTTCAATCCTCTGACTAAAGATGCCTTCATACTCTCATACGCAGCGCGGGGAGAGCTTGGTATGTGTTGCAGGAATGTTGTTTGAAATTTCCCAAACAATACTTTTGGGGAGCATTTAGATTTAATTAGTTTTACTAAAATATCAATTAATATTGAGAATTAGAAGTAATTTTCCTTTTCATATAAGCACAGATACAAGATATTACACAGATATCCTAACCTCCACACTTAAATGTTACGTCTAAGGATGATCAATAAGTGGGTTTTCCAAATCTGGGAGAGACCTCCAATAAGCTATAACTGGGTTTTGATTGTTACACAACTTGTGGTATCAGGTGTGTTTCTGCAGTTCCCTAATCGTTTCACTATTGCGTCCATGCACGGGATTTTAACTTCAGCATCGTTGAAAATGTAGTTTTTCGTAAATAAATCATTACGCCTTAAAGAAAATATTATAATAAGAAAATAATAATTATTATATTCCATCATTACTATAAGCCAAGGATTATACACTTTATTGAAAACCTGAAAATTATTAATTTAGAAAAAAACAATATATGTATGGTATATGAAAAATTATTCTCCATGCATATTAAATAGAAATATAGGACCTGAATATTATTTTGAAGCACGCTGGATGCTCCTTCATTGATATATAAAAACATTGTTGAATTTTTTTTCCTGAGCACGTACCACCAGTTTCTCAGTTGGGCCTTTGTTCAAAGTTCATTAGGTGAGCTGACTTTACAGAGCAATGATTGGAGGAAGCACCACGCGAAACCACAAGGCCACTTGCACACGCGAGAAAACATCTTCGGTCCGGGGAAGCAAGCGATCGCGTGTCTTCGGGCCACTAATCGCCCACTAACCGCGCGAAGCAGCGACCCTCATCAGATCCGGGAGCTGCCACCGACGCCGCGCCGCGCCGCACGACCCTTTCGCTGCCCCCTCGGCTGGCGGGCACGCGGGGCGTTCAAACGGCTCGCAAAACCATTCTTATACTTGGGTTCTTCTGACGTGACATCTGTGGGTAGTATCTCCAAGATGGAATTCGGCACGACTTTTTGCGTCATTTTCAGTCCTGCCGCGAGAGTCGCTTGATCTGCAGCACTGTTTGATACGGTGGCGATCATGCGACATCTTGCGACAGGACCAAGAAAGTCGTGCCGAATTCCACCTTGGAGATAGTACCCGCAGATGCCGCATAAAAAAAACAAGTATAGTATGTTCCAAAGCGATCAGAAACTGAAAGGAACTAAGTAGCCTCATGTGATTCACTTTTATGGTTTTGTTAGATATTCAAGAACTCAAGAAAAATCTAAAAACATCTATTTTACGCATTTCCAATGCGTGCAAACACTGCAGTGAAACAATGTAGTCCCCGATCATGTGAAAGGTGTCTATAGTTTTGTTAGATGCCTAGGAACTCATGAAAAATCCAAAAACATGTCTGTATTACTAATTTCCAATGCACATAGAAATTGAAAGAAAGCCAAGTTGTCTCTTGTGGTGGCTGTGATTTCTTGAGATACCCAGGAACTCGAAAGAAAAAACAATGAAACTGTTACGCTTTTGACTTAAAATGCATATAATTGATTCTGTTATTCTAACTATTCTCGTATTGACTGAGTTCTGATATTCAGTGCCACACTACTTACGACAGAGCTGTCATGCCAGGGCTCCGAGGAGGGGGAATTAGATATTCAAGTTTTGTGTTATGCATCAGACATATTTGTATACTCGGCATATCAAAAAAACTGTTGTATTGCCTTTATAGGCAATAGGAAATACTACGTTATTTCAATTTTCGTGAAAACTGCTATTGTTAAAATATTTAATTTATTGCAGTGTACGAGTATATATTTTATACGTTCTTGAGCAGTGTGCGTCCTATTTTTTTAGAAAACCATTTTCTGTGTTTTTATTCAGCAGCATTTTTGCTGCTGCAGGCAGCTAGTTGAGTTTCTCAAGGGGGTTTGAACAAATGGTCTTCACCAACATCCAGGATTTGTATCATAATAAGAGTAGCTGGGGCATACATCTTCTGCCGTTGGTGCCGGGATTAGATTCCCGGTCAATGTGGAATTTGTGTTGCATAAAGCTGGGACTCTGCAGATTTTCTTCTCCCATTTCCCCAGTCTCTCAATCCATCCTTCGAATTGAAACTCATCATACGAATCTCCTTGAAACAATATTCCCGCAACAGCGTATGCACACGTGAATACCGCGATCGTTCGAATGCCTATATAATTCAGCTGCGGTTGTATTACTACTCACCAAGCGTCGCCGCCCGTTGGCCTCAAGAACACTTTAAGTTCAAACACAAGGCGCACATATTATTCGTGATTTCATGTTATCATAATCAATCGGCAAATGTTACTTTCTCCTCTTCCACGGAATCTTATATCTTTCTTGAGAACCACCGATTAATTTGTGAAATACCTTCCCCAGTGTTTCGCCAAACTTCCAATATCTTGAAGTCGCTACTAAATCGATCAAGTCACATTAATACATCCGGCCTACATTCAAACCTCACCAGAGAACTCGAGCCAGTCTCCCACTACAAACTCGCGTCCGCAGTAACCAAAACTGCATTCCTCAATTGTTCTTTCCTACGAGTTCATAAAACTCGTACCAAATTTTGTTTTCATTTCGTAATATTCTCCATCATCATTCACCTCGTTATTCTCACCGCTATCATCTACTCATTGCACCATGTGACTCAAACAGAGATAGGATAGATCTTCCTTGCTCTATGCCTCAAAGACCTGAGGAGAAAGACTGAGGGGGCAGGTAAAATTATGATTATGATAACTTCGTTTGTAGAAACAAAAAAATGAATAAATTTGCATTAACGAAACATATTCAAAACTATTGTATCCATGACGTATCGTAAAATCTCCATAAAATATTAAAAGATAAAATTTGTGGAATCATGAGGGTTGTGGAAAAATTATAGTTCAAATGCTCCAGAGGACTGAAGACACTATTGCCCCCGATGTTTATGTAGCCCCGAAGCGAGCGTTGAGAGTGCATATCTCCCTAAACAATAGCATTCTCTCCATTAATGCATGATTTTCTGTTAATAAAAAAAATTACCTTTTGTTGCATATTGTAAACAGTTTGTCCCACTAACAGGTCAAACACAGGCATACAGTCGACAATATCTTAGACAGACTGTCGGGTTTCTCAGAAATTTTAAAGTGCACAGTATTGTGTTTCCTACCAATTCTCGACCAAATGCCTCGAGAAACTCCCAATGTTTCACAACAGCATTGCACGCTCTTTTATTTTTTGTGAATGTTTATGCCTACTTTTTCATTAAATTACGATAATTTTAACTTCTGACTGGAATGAGTTAAGTGTCTTTATAGATCAAAGCGCAGAATGAGTTATACTAGTCAATTGCGGCCTTTTGATCTCACACTTCATTACTGTTATCAGTAACTGAAATCTCGATTTCCAAATATTCTATGGTCGAGCGTTTTCTTCTTTTTTTCGAGTTGCCGGATTCCACTGTGGTGTATTTCAACAGTCAACGGTCAATTGTAAACCTGAAGAAATGTTCATTGGAAATTTTTCGCACGAGGAATAGAGAGATTACTATAACAAGGGTGCGCTTTGACATATTTACTCCTTGGCTAATGCTGGCAATATAATTGCAAGTTATGTCTATGCTCTCAATTCGTCAATGATTTCGTTTACTGTTCGCTCATTTGTGAATGGCTTCATCATAAACTCTTGCTACGTTCATTTATTTCCCGACCTGTCAAACTAGCCCCTTCTTAGAGTAACTTCTCTCTAGCCCTCGGGTGTTTAACTGCGCCACTGCTCTTGCAGCGATGGACCCTCTTCCTCCCCGACATTCTCGCCTCTTCGACTGCTCCCGCAGCCTCCCCAGCCGCGGCCCGGCCGGCTGGCCGGCTCGCGAAGGACTTGGCAACGCCGCGCACGCTAATTAAGAGAAAGGGAGGGCGATAAAATCTTATTGGCCGATACTTCGCGCGCGGCTTTCCCGGTGGACGCGAAGCCCCGCCTCTGCGCGCCCGCCCGCCCGCCTCCCCTCCCTTGCCCCTCCCCACCCTTCCCCTCCCCGTCGCCGGGACGCTCACCTTGAAGATAATGACTTAATACCGAGCGACGGTCCCGGCCGCTTGTCAGCAAGTGGTTACGCGCGGGCCGTGTTCGCTGCACTCGCGCCCTCTCGCGCTCGCCCGCGCATTCCTGCATTAACAAGCGACGGCGCCCGCCCGCCCGACCTCCTCTCGCCGAGACGCCGCGTTTTCTTTTGTTTCTCCTTTCTTGTTTTATTTCGCTTGTTCTCGGCGTTGCTCGTGCGTTTTTGCACGGGCGACGGTGCGGTCGGCGGCGGCGGCGGCGGCAGACGTCTCAATGGGCCTTGTCCGGGCGCGAACCCCGGAGCCTGGCCGCAAAAGGCGGGCGAGGAGACGCCGCGCCGTGCGACAAGCCAATTAATTCGGAAATTTGTTGCGACGCGTCGCCGTCAGTGCGTTGCGAGAGCTATCCGCACAATGCTCGCTCGCCGGCTGACCCTGGTCCGCGTAACGAGCGACGCGCAAGGAGACTGGACGGGGCTGGCACGAAATTCCTCTCGAGAAAGGCCTCCGGGCTGGGGCGCGATGCATCTCGTTTTAGTAGTATTACGATACGTGGTACTCTGTTGTTCAGATGGATACGGTGGTTGGGATCTATACCAGCGAAAGAACTAAGTATCGATGCCTCTAAGCTATTCAACTTCGATAACTGACGTTTTAAAAACAACTAAAATACACCATAGGTTTTCAAACTTTTTTCGTCCACAGCTCCCTTGACCTAAACAAAACTTCCCGCGGATCCCTTGGTAACAGTAATTTTCAAATATAAGGGTTAATATAGGCCTACCAAAGATTCAACACAAATGAGTAATTGATAGTATAATAGACTATTGATAAAGTACTTGCCTGGTTCAATTAATCCACAATTAATTAGTAAAATAAATCATATATATATAACAAATAACATGTATGATAGTACAAAATTATTTTGTAGACATAAATAACATAACAATTGCAATAATTCAAATCTAAAGATCATTTTTAATGAATCACCGCGACAACCCTGAGAGCCGCGACGCACAGTTTGAAAATCCCTGGAATACACGAAATTACGCTTGCTATGTTTCACTTTGATAGTGTTATAGGATATTTTTAGGAAAGTACATGTTTTGACGTTTTCTATAAATAATGAGTTAAATTTTCATCGGTGAACGCAGAGCAAAGAAAGATGCTTCTCTGCGATGGTACTCCATAGAAACAGCATGATTTGCACAAAAAAGAAAGCGCTTCCAATATTTTAAGCCATTTATTTATTATATGCCAGTACACCAGTATTTTTCGAAACCAACACCCATATCAAGGTGTTGACATCAATACTGCTAATACCTAGGAGGAACAATTTAACTCTATTTAGTGTAGGAATCAAGGATTATGCAATCTTCAGTCCAGCAGGAATCTGCAATCCCTGAATTTTTTTTCTTCGCGCACTCTTGTGATTTTTAGTTCTTGTTTGACGGTAGGGTTTGCTGAAGATGTGAAAATGTAAGGTAAAATTAACGTTTCAGCTTGAAGATTCTCATTTAGTTTAATTTCTTGCAGGAAAATAATGTGAAGCCTATTCTGAATATCAAGTTATTCATGCACGTCCATAAGAAAATTAGATAAGTTCTAACGTTAATACCAAGAACAATACCTATTGAATAGTTATTAGTGAGCCGTTCTATCGGAAATGTTCATTGTTCATGAAACCTGAGTATTATTTGATGAGTAAGGGAGGAAGAAAAGGAGGAAGCAAGGAACAAAGTTGCTCATCTAGCTTCACCCTTCGTTCGAAACTTCTTTCCCATGAAACTTGCTACTTTTGTTCTCCAAACTTTCTTTAGTTCCGCCTCGGCCTGTATAATTACGCATTTACAATGCATACATAATTCATCCGGAGTGAAGCGTTTGAATGGAGCCCTGGCTGGGTAGGCTCCGGTAGTTTGCAATTCCGCCCTCCCCAACCCGTGCTGCAGCGCGCAGCGTTCGCCGGACGCGGTGTCATCCGTCTTCGCCACGGTGCCGCTGGAAAAAGCAGCCCCTGACGCGACGAATCGTTTGTTTCATCAGATGAGACAGTTCTGGCTACAGCGAACACTGACAAATCCACACTTCGAGAAGCTTGGGACTTGAATATTCAAAAGACCCGTACGAGGCTGGATGATTTATACTCAAGACGGGACTTTCGGAACATTGCATCAGTTCAATCTTAAAAAAGCCTCGATATTGCAAAACTCAATGTTCGTGGTTCGAATATTATTATTTTCAAATCTGTGCTTCTGAATTTCCGAACTTTTGGCCTTTCAAAGACTTAATAGTAATATAATATAAGAAAATTACCAAAACACAGCTTTCCTTAAATTACTTTTACATTTAGGAGCTTAAGTGATGTACAAAAGGATGTACTCGTGTTATCTGATTAAATTTCTTTGAAACCCATCCCGTGTGTCAGTTTAATCATGAATGCCAAACTGTCATTAGAAGTCACCGCATGCATCAATGAAGTCCGGAATGAATAGATATTAAAATCATTCAAACAATCACTTATTTGTACGAACACAGCAGAAAATATTGTTTGTATTTTCTGACAAAGAAGTGGGCTGTCGCTGGAGAAGCGTCTACGAATCAGTAACGAAATTAAAATATAAACAAAAGGATGCTGAACAACTGGGTTCTTCGTAGGAATTTTTCCAATCGAAGTCAGTTACCCGGTCCAATTGCACGGTGGCACAATCCCCAGAAAATGAAAAATATCTCTTAATAGATTAGGAATATACAATTTCCTTTTAATGACTTTCAATGTTCAAGATATTGCAGAAATATATGAAATCATTTCGAAACCAAAAAGCGTCCAACTGGCGCTCTCTCCGGTGTCTAGTGCCTTGCCAGGAATTGCACCACGCTCTTGGCTGTATTACTGGATTTATCGTTTTACTCTTTGGCACTTGGATTTAACACGGGGAACATACGACATTTTGGTGGCACAACCAGTCTAGTGGTGCTGTCACGCTGCGCGGCGACGGAGTGAGACTCACGAGAATACTCATATTCTGTCTTCGTTTGACTCGCTGCAACATAGTTTTATGAATTTCGCTTGTTATTGCAAGAACACAAGTTCGGTCCATTATTGACGATATTCAATGCATTGTTTATGATATTTGGAGAATTTGTTTCCATTTGATATTAGGTTTGTTGATTCAAAATGTCCATTTGATAAGTGTTTTGTTTAAAGGTGGTCGTTCTGGATGGATGTCCCTTTATAGTGTCTCGCGGAAGCCAGGTAGCTGCAGCTGGCCAGCGGTTTGCGAATACGAGTGCGTTCTTGTGAATACGAATGTCTGCCGAAGATCTCTCATTATTGCCAAATATAGCCGGGTAGTGAAGTTTCCGAAATAAAATAATTGTATTTGTGTGAAACGTGTCGAAGCAATAGTGCTTGTTGCTATGTGCTGAAGTCAAATTTACGTGCCCAGTGGAAGTCAAAGCCAAAACCATATGCGCGGGAGGTGTATATGCGCGGACACAACGCATAAAATTATGTAAGTAGTGTTTCAATATAGACTTTTATTTCACTTAGTTTCAATTGATTTGATTTCCTTACATTTTTATTATGTATTCGTAATTTGAATTTTGGAAATTACATTTCTGTCATTCGTTGGAGGTGCAACCTTCAGTCGATTGGGGTACCAGACACTGCACTATATAGACACAATTTTATATTTAACCACATATTTATAGGCACAATCATACTTGTGGTCTCCTCGGATTTGGGATGACCAATTGTGAGGTCCACCTCGACTCAACCCCTGAACTTCAGGGGACAAACAGCCATACCAAGGGCGTGATTCCTCCCATTCTGTGTGATGGAACTGTACATCGGTGCGCGCTTTAGTCACGTGGCCATCTAAGCCGTGAAATTCAACGGGCTACAAAAGTTTGCGGGTAAAATTAAAAATTGTTTACTGGCTTGTTTATTTGAAAGTAGTGGATAAATATGTAGGAGTTGTCTTCTGTTCCGAAATTAAGTAAGACGTAAAGATCGCCTCGTTACAATTAAAGTTCAGAGAGCATTGGAAGCGAGTGATAAATGACGAAAAATTCCGACAAAAAATGGAGTCGTAACCTACATATGACTCTAAGAAGCTCGCGCAGCAGAAGAAAGGATTGATTCATTTTTTTGTTTCCAGGCGCGTCAGCAGCTATGGTCGTTTTTTTCGTAACATCGGGACCTCCAGCCCAGAGACGCTCTCACCCTCAGCCATCTCATCGGTAAAGTACGAAGTATTTTTTTTAATTGCAATAGACCGGAGTGTGATATTGTAGAAAAAGTTGTCCGCCAAAGCCGCGTTTGAGGAATCGGGGAAGCAGTGACGAGCCAATCCGCTGGCGAGGGGATTTCGACTTGGACCTGCTCGTCCGATCTGTTTCCAATGAGGGGGCGGGAGGCGGCCGCGGTCGCCGGGGCAAGTTTCCGTGACACGTAGAGGGCGTTGCCTCGGCGGCGGTGAGCGCTGCGTCAGCCTTCCTTTGTCAGCGGCGGGGGCGGCGGCGGGCGACCGGGTCTGTCTTCCGGCGCGTGCGCTGCCCGGAAGTCGTTCTTCGTTCCCCGCTTCCGACACCGGGGATCGCGGGCGCAAGACGGACGCGGTGTCCGTCGGGCTGCCGGCTTCCTACTAGTGACACCTCCCTCTGCCAACGTTATTCGTTCGCTCTCCGATGACGCTGCAGCCCTAGTCGTGCTGATGTCCGCGTGCTGGCAGTTCTCCCAGTCTGGTGGGATCATGCAGGATGGGGCTTGGGGATGGGGATCAGCCTGTGGAGTAAGGAGAGGATGGGGATTCCATACCGTGCTTGGTCCGTAGCGTGGGATGTTGATCTACTTCATCTTGAGTCAAAATAGTATATCGAGAAAAATATACAGTTTGGTTTTCCTACTAGTCGAATATAGTTTTTAAAAATCTTCACTTAAAGATTTTACCATATAGAAATTAATTGTAGACTATTTTTTGCAGGATTTCCCAGCAAAAAAACAAACAAACTGGAGAACTGAAAGTAATGTTATTTGTTTGTTCTCAATGCAGCATGTTCAGGGGGCACCCAAAACGAGGAGGGGGGGAGTGCTCAGTCCCCCCGAATACAATGATACATAGTCAGATATTTAGCGTTTACTAATTTTCTATAGTAACGAAGGTTATTCAATGTGTGAATTGTTTACACAATAAATTTTTATCTGAGAAAACGTGTCGTCGGTTATCAATGTTTTTATTCTCGAAGATATTTTTGACCGCGTAGCCCATCATCATCAGAGCTAATCTTGCTCTGATGATGATCACTACGCGATCCAAATGATCTTCAGAATAAAAACATTGATAACTGGCGACACCCTTTTTCAAATTATTAGAAGAAAATTATTGATAAATTTTAACTGCAAGCCTATAAATAAAAATACATTTCGTATTCAGCATAAAATAAAAATTATTTAGAAAAAAATCATTAAGTCGGCTGGACACTACATCTGCCCCCCTGAAAAATCCTGGATGCGCCTGTGGAGATGTTTTTTCTTTCTGTGTTTTCTGAATTCTGTGTTTTTTCTTTGAATAGGAGAATATCTAGAAAATAATGTCTTAGTCGAATTGTGGCAATACTGACTCATACTTCCGAAGAATCGCCTTGCGTTCCCTCTCCTCTTAATTTCATCACGCCACAAGGCTGAGAAGAAACATTCAAATTAGCCCGCTAATCGCCGGAAGCCCCAGGAGCAAGTTGCTCAATTCTCCCTCACTGAGTCGAAAATAGCCCGTCGCATCACGCCACTCGTAATAGCGGGTGCAAGCACGGAGGCCCCTCGCTCTCCTTCTTACTTATCTTGTAATTCTCACATACAAATGATAACAAAATGACCGCCTTGGGGAAGTTTGCGAGGTGTTCGAGACCAGCATTCTTTGGTTTCGCCGCTGACATTTTTGAAAAGGAGTAAAATAAGAATTCTTTTAAACGTTAGAATTCAGGTTGCTAAACGGTTACAGATACAGTTTGCACAAGAGCACTTGAGGGAATGGATGTTACAAATGCACCTGTATGCAGAGTTTATTTAATACAACATTGGCATTTTCCGAGAAATTTAGTTTAATTTTATATCTTAAATGGAAGAATACAGGTCTTTTTAATTTTTTTACTGCATTGTATATAAAAAAGATAGGTAGTGTTAATAATAATAATGGGTGTGAGGTTTACAACGTCAAAAGGAATGAATGAAAGAATGAGGTAAACTGGAACGAATATTAACACTCATTACATTATGTTTGGTACTGAAATCTTCTATGAATAATGAAAACTAATTGAAACTCAAACCTGTTATTATTTTTGCCTTTTCTCTTACTTCTGTTGATACTTATAAACTTCCATTCAAAATTTGTGTATTCCCCTCTATCGTTGTGGTTGACCTATCTTCCTCCCCTCCGCGGGTTGTCACAATAGGACAAAATATAGCGTACTAGAACAGCGACTAGTGAAAAATTACATCTCGATGATTGGTGTACAAGAATCTTGGTGAATGGTTGACAACCTGTATTATAATAAAGTTGTGTCAAACGATCATCTTAATAAAACGAGCTGCAGCTATCTAAAAAGGGAATTTATGTCAAGGGAGCAGAAAATAAATGAAAATGCTATATGTATGCTCCCTTATTTATTAAAAATTATTGGAATAGTTTTGAGTATTTGGAACTCGCGTAGTGGGCAAGCCAGAAGTAAAATGTGTACCAGCTGCTTATGTCGGAAAAGAAAAAATTAAATTTTGAAAATCATTATTGTTTTCTTCCCCTTCCCTTTAGGGATCCCGCGCATTCTTGGTGGAAACATTTTACCAATCCACCTCTCGTTGTAGGTAATGGTTTTGTAATGGTACAGAGTTCGTTATGCGTCTCCAAACAAACAAAAATTGTTCCATAAATGAAAATCTAGTTTGCTCTCAACCGCCGAGCGGGACGGACGTACCTTGGCTCCGAATCGCTTGCGCCGTTATCAGTGCCAAAGTCCAAATTTTACAGTGCCGGTGCGATCGATAAATTCTTTTGCATAGGCGTAGCTCACGACCGTTTTGCCGCATTGCGGCAAAACTACAATACGAACAATTGTATATCAACATTGGTGCAACGCCACATGGACAAGTGCATTTAACTACAATTGTGCCAATACAGTGTTGAAACCAGTAAGTGCAAAAGTGAAAGACAATTAATAGTGCTATAAAGTATCAAAAATGTTATCAGAAGATGTCCCCCTAGGGGGACATATCAGCAGATCCATGGAACTACTCAACAATGAAGGATCTAGTGACACTTACACGACTCTAATCAATTCACAATTCACACACGAAAATCAAATGGAAAATCTACAACAGCAATACCAACATATCTTACATCAAAATCACCTTCTACAAGAACATCTTCAAAAATTAGAGCAACAAAACCAATTACTACAACAACAGCTTCAACAATCACGGTTCGACCCAACAAGCAACACGGAGGCAGCAGCACAACATGCTCCTCAAACACATCCGGAACTTGACCAGCCCCCTGGAAACCATCAGCCCACAGAAGATAGATCAGCAGAAAGCACCAGTGACCATCATCAAACAAGTTCACATCAACAAATGACAAAAAAAAGAGGACCTACAAAAGTAAGTGATTATAGTGACGCAAAGCGCAGAATGCTAAACAATAGTGAAGTAAAAGACTATAATTTACTAAATAGATATTCAATTTTAGAAACAGTAGAAGAATCAGATGAAAATGTAAACAATATAGAAGTACAACCAGAAAACATAAAAATACCTCCCATATGCATTAGAAACGCAGGAAACGTAACACTATCTAAAGACCTATCGCAATTAATAGGAAATGGGTTTTCTCTTAAAACAACAGGAGATTCGGTAAAAATATTACTGAAAAATGTTACCGACTACCGAAAAGTCAGAAAATATTGTGAAGAGAAAAATGTCCCTTATTATACATACTGTGTACAATCAGAAAAAAACTTATCAGTAGTAATAAAAAACGTTCCCATAATATTCACAGAGGAAGAGATTTATAATGAATTAGAAAGTCTAAATTATCCTATAAAAAAAGTAACTAGATTGACTAACAGAGAACAATTACCCTTTAGAGTAGTTGCACTAGAATTAACTAACTCAATTGAAGGTAGAGAAATATTTAAATTGGACAAACTACTGCACTGTATTGTAAAAGTAGAATTAAGAAGGAAACCACAAGGCCCGCCTCAATGTAAAAAATGTTTTATTTATGGCCACACAAAAAATTATTGCACAATGACCCCAAAATGT